>LKNJ01006207.1:0-18581 GCA_002120245.1 Maccullochella peelii | reverse complement strand
GCGCGCGCCTGCCTGCCTGCCTTCATGCTGATCATGTAGCGTGGAGGTGAGAGCGAGCTGTTTGTCTCAGCAGTAAACTCCCCTCTGGTCTGATGATGTCGTCCTCTTTATCCATCTGCACAAAGACTGTTCTGCTTCTCAGCACTTACATCTACTCTTCTTCTTGCAGAGTGTCACTGCACCTTTTTATTCGCTCCTTCTCACCTGGTCCACTTGTTCTACCTGAACCTGGATTCATAAGCTGGATTCAAGTTTTGAGCTCTATCTGATTTCTGATTCCTACCTTTTATATCCCCCTCATGCCTGTTCTGTCGTCTAAACAGTGCAGCATATTTAGTGTCATCACAACTTTTTCCATTCAGGTTTGTCCCACACTGAATCCCGTCGGCCGCGTTAATGTCGTCAGCACGCTGCGGTGCACCTACGTGGCAGCAGAGACGTAAATCGCGGGCACACTCACGCTCCCGTCTGGCATCAGCCATTGCTCCAGCGTGGCCAGATTTGCGTGCTCTCCTCATCTGTTCAGTAGGTGGAGTTGCCATGGAGACGTGGCATTCACAGTGCTGCTGATGGGAGTGATCGGTCTGCATTGCACACACACACACACACACTAAAAATAGAGGGCTGGCCTGAGCAGCCTCCCTCTCTGAATATTGATCTTATCTAATGATGCTTGTGAGGAGAAATGAAAGAGAGCAGAATATCAGAGAGCTGGACAGAAAGAGTGAGGGTTACGCTGATGCATCACTTCTCCCTCATTAGCTTGATTCCCTCCCCTAAGCTCAGGCCATTTTTTTAAAGTGCAAATTTCTTCACTGGTTCGTCTATTGCAAATGTCTCGTACATCCTCAAAGGAGCCAGGTGTTTCTTCAAGAGGTAGCGCTCCTTCAGCCGCTGATAAAACAGGACCATTAACCTAATTCATGTGTAATATGTTCATTAGGTGAAGAGACATGGGGTAAGATTGATGTCAGACTCTAGAGGTAAATCGCTTCTCATTTGTATCCGTCTCACACCTGGCTGCTGGAGGGTCGTCGGTCTTTATCACTCCTGAATGAAGATGCAGAGTTCAGTGTCCGGAGTCACCTCTGCAGAAAGGCGGGTTTGTCCCCTGTTTTGCACTCAGTCGTACTTATGACTTGAAAATCACCTGCATTATTATAGACCACAAAGAACCCCAGCCAGATGCAAACCGGGGACATTGAGGCCCTCAAACCAGGCCCCTCACCTGCATTTTACTTATACATCTGTAGTTCAGTTCAGTTGGTCCTTACTATGGAAAAATATAATATATTGCTGAAACACATGGAGTAGCACTTGAGCGCAGCACACCAATCGGGGATAATCCTCGTACTCATGTCTGGACCTGCGTATGTGTTAAAATCACAATCACTCTACCATCACAAAATCTGTGGTTGGTCTGCTTTCACACTCCAGAGTCCCATTGGAACCAGACTGAGACCCAGGGCCAGATTAACCTGCCAGGGGGTCCTAGGGCAAAAAGGAGCTGTGGGCCCCTATTTAACCCCCAACACACATGTTCACCCAACTCATTTGTGCCCGGAGTCCAGTATTTCTACACCTCTGTATCAGTTAGTTTGTGA
The DNA here is from genome assembly GCA_002120245.1 of Maccullochella peelii. Taxonomy (NCBI): domain Eukaryota; kingdom Metazoa; phylum Chordata; class Actinopteri; order Centrarchiformes; family Percichthyidae; genus Maccullochella; species Maccullochella peelii. Next base: position 16,977 of record LKNJ01006207.1, on the reverse strand, counting down.
TAACTTGATTAAATTCAAAAATGTTTAAGGATAAGCACCATGTAATTATAATATCAACTGAAGAATTAAAGGCATTAAAACTAGATTTTGACACAGGACCCCTCACGATAAAACGGGAGATTCGATAAACAAAAATACAGAAAGCTCTTCCCATCTCAGTTTTGAATTGTGCTTTAGTGGCGCTCAGACCAACTTTGGCCCTGCAGCAGGGGTGCCGACGCTGATGGCTGTGGCAAAAATGTAACCAGGCTCAACTTTTGCCACGACAACATGACATCATCTGGCAAAATGCTGAATTGGCCAATCAAATGTGAATGCTGTATTTCTACTGTTTATCTCGATGTGTTCGTTGTGAAGAAAGATGAAATGATTGCCGCCATGATAACTTTAGAGAGTAAAATGGTAAAACTCTTGGCTCTCATGCTATCAAACTAGATGTCCTGGATTTCATGTGTCACCGGTACCTGAAGCAACACAGGACCGTTATCAGTCTAAACACCTGCTTAAACCTAATTGTTGGAGGCTTTCTGGTCATCACATGGGCCTAGAAGAAAAGAAAAAATGGAAATTTGTTGTGAAGCATCACAGAAGAGTAGCTGAATCCTGAGATGAGAGCAAAACATTTCAGAATTTGACGTGTAATTGATTTGTGAAAAGAAACCGAAACAATGAAAATAAAAACTAAATCAGAGATCAACAGCTTGTAAAGAGTTGTATCTCCATCTCTACCAGCAGTAGTTTTTTTTTTGTTTTATTTTTTTTTTTTTTTTTTTTTTTTTTTTCCCCCACTGGAAAACGCTCACACCAAACTTGTGAGGTGCCAGACGCTCACATCACCAGGATGTGTCTAATTACATCTGCCAAGGTGCGAACGCACTCAGCGAAGCTTTAATTATACCTATCTCGCCCACTCGCTTTTGTGTGCCGCACTCGTGTCCGCTTGTGTGACAGCTGAAATCGTTAAACATGTCAAGCGGAACGACTGAGAACTGGGAGTAAAAAGTGGGAGGTCTTAGCAATGTGGTAAATGTGAATTTCATTGTCATTAGCAGGGGATTGTTTGAAGTGATGGGCTGCTTATCTCCCCATTGTCCTTCGTGTGTGTGTGTGTGTGTGTGTCTGCAGAGAGCTGCAGAGGGTTAATGAAGCTGCATTAAGAGCAGTTTGGTAAATTGCTGTCAGGTGGCTTCATTGGTAAAATAAAGAGAAGTCACTAGATTGAAATCATTGTTAAAGGGAAATTCTGGTTTCACACAACCCTGGTTTTATTTTTGTAGCTTAGGGCACCATGTCTATAAGTAATAACAACAACAACAACAACGTATTCACCACGTTAAATGCTGAGATCTGGGAACGTGGCAACATCTTTAACACAACGAGGTGAAACACAAGCAGTCAGACGATTATACAGCAATTAAGCCTTTTAAACCTTCAGGTCAACATTAACCAGACTTATTAGAGGAGAAAACGAAGGTGAACGGTAGAATTATTACACAAACTCTCTTCTAAAAATCTCCAGGGCTGGATATTGTTTGAAACTGTTTTAATATATAATGCCACCTTACTTTGAGAGATTTAAAGCTGTGTTATTGTTTTTTACAAACCTTTTTTTTTTATTTAACAAAAGAAGCCAACATTTTTGAAAGTTAAATGTCTAAAAAAAAAAAAAAAAAAAAGCAGCTGTACAAGAAATTTCAACTAAATAAAATAGTTCTAAAATTGACAAAAGAAAAATCATGTTTGTTTCTCCTCTAGTGTGAATTTCAAAGAGCCAGAGGCGGTGCGAGCGCTGACCTGCACCCTGCTGAAGGAGGACTTTGGTTTGACCATCAACATCCCTCTGGAGCGCCTCATACCCACGGTCCCCCTCCGCCTCAACTACATCCACTGGGTGGAGGACCTCATCGATGGCCAGAAGCAACCACGCAGGGGCATCGACATCGGTACCGCCATTACTATTTGTGTCATTTGCTGTACATCTTATCTTACAGTGTGTGCGATAGGTATCACTTTCATCATCACAGGATTTCCTAAAGTGACAGCTCAGTGCAGTGACAGTATAAGAAAGAGCAGAGGAACAGACCAGTAGCTCAGCTTTGGACTGGATATCGTTGAAATTCAGTGTAGAGAAAAACGTGTTGAGAGTTCAAGTGAGTGTCCCCGAGTTAAGTTAGAGACCCCGGCTCTTGTTTATTCTTGATGTGGCTGCCAGCAGCTCAGAGTGGCACACAAAATGTCAGTTGGTGCTTCCAGCTGGTACACACGAGCCCAGTCGTTCCCAGTGTTCCCTGCACTTACCAGCCAAATACCCATCCACATGTCACCGCTTGTTTGCCGTTCTGTCAGAGAAAAAGCTGTGTGTCTTAGCGTGATTGTGCCTGCAGGTGTGTGTGTGTGTGTGTGTGTGTGTGTGTGTGTGTGTGTGTGTGTGTGTGTGTGTGTGTGTGTGTGTGTGTGTCCTCTTTAGGGCCTCAGGTCACTGATTGGTGACCCCTGAATCTTTTCTGTAAACAGATTGAAGCTGTCTGCTCCCTGATTGATCACCACTGGGCGTTTCCTTTTACTAACGGATGCCACCTTTGTCCGAGCCTGGACTGAATCATGCAGCTTGTCATATGTGAATAATTTAATAACAGCTGCTGGAACTGACATGTTTTGTCCATTATGGCCACTGAGTTAAAGATAATTCTTCAGAAACACACCGTCTCACGTTCTGGGACGAACTTCCTTTCATACAATCATTTACTTAGTGGCTCAGGAGGTGGAGCGGGTCGTCCATTAATCACAGGCTTGATAGAAAGGTAGAAAAGCTATAGAAATGCAGTCCATTTACTTTGAACAACATCCCAACATATTTCCATATTGTTCAATAAAAGCCATAACCATTCATCATCTTAATGAGTGATGATCCCCAGGCACTGGGGCGTCTTGTATCTACCCCTTGCTGGGAGCCACAATGAACGGCTGGTACTTTCTGGCCACAGAGGTGGACGACATCTGTTTCGACTACGCTACGAAAAACGTGGAGCAGAACAACCTGTCTGACCTCATTAAAGGTAAGTGTGGTCCACTCATCCCGAAGAACAATGTATCGAAGAGAGATTAGACTGCAGCAGTGTAGTATTTGTATATTGTCTCTCCTCGTGTGTCTTAAAAGGGAGACTGTGTAATTTTGGCTGAACTGCAGCTACAAGTAACAATTTACAGGCTAATGGTAAAAGTGTAGAGTACCAGTAGAGAAGAGTCATTCAAACAGGGAGCTAGACTCAGTAAGTTTGCTAACATAAACTACTGGTCTCACCAAACCAAGTAAGGCTGTAGCAGCAAAACCTCTGTTGTGTTTTCTTTGCTTATGAATTAAACTTTTCGTTTATAAGAGGAAGATCGGGTTCATAGTCTTGCTTCTAGGCACCTACACACTGTGCAATAAAAGCAATCTTGAAAGCTGGTTGCATACCACACTGTGTGAGAGGGTCTAATAAAATCTTGGTCTGTCTGTTACTTTACAAGAACTATTTTGATAATCGATTAATTGTTTAAGCCATTTTTTAAGCAAAAATGTCAAAGTTTCTCTGGTTCCAGCTTCTAAATTTTCATTCCTTCTTTCTATGTGACGGTAGATTGAATTTCTTTGGGTTTTTAATGGCTTTTCAGACAAAACAAGCTATTTTTATGCTATTACATTTAGCTGTACCCTATCAATTTAAAGGCATTTCAGGTAAATGTCTTCTGTGTCATTTCATGCCGTATTCTGACTGGTTGTTTTGTAGATGTGGGTTGTAGCAGCTGTCATATTGTGAACATTTTATTATAACTTTCAGACACTGTCAGAGTTTTCTGCAAAGCTTTAGATTGCATTGTGTCTCATAGTACGATGTGAGGCTACGGTTTTGGACTGAGAATGAGTGTCAACTTTTGTCTGGAACAGCCTGAAGTTGCACATTGTGTTAGTGGACCTTTAGCCTTGTTTTGTTTATTTCCAAGAGCTTATAAACGTATAACTCCCTGCCTCATCTCTATCCTAGTTGTCAAAGTCCCTCAGAAGACGTTACTCATGGACGCCTTGAAAGAAGAGACAGAAATAGTGTATGACTTCTGCATGTGCAACCCTCCTTTTTTTGCCAACCAGCTGGAAGCAAAGGTAAGAGCTTCCCTGCCTTTTAACATGTAAAACATTTAACTGGTGTCCTGTCTGAACATTTAAATTAAAAAAGGATAGACTTCTTTGAACATAAGCTTATTGAGAGTAAAAGCAGAACTTGCTGACTGGCCAGGGCAAGCCTGACTGGAAACACTATCTGTTTACATGATAGTAATGGGCTTCTAATAGGATTTAATCTTGATCTCTGTCTGTCTTGTTGCTCCCTCCAGGGGGTAAACTCCAGGAACTCACGGCGACCTCCTCCCAGTTCAGTGAACACGGGCGGGGTGACTGAGATCATGGCGGAGGGCGGGGAACTGGAGTTTGTCAAGAGGATCATTCATGACAGCCTGCAGCTCAAGAAACGCTTGCGGTGAGGAAAAGATCCGGACTTTGATCTGCACAATTAAACTTGACTCAAATGTGATTTAGTCCCCAAGTTGCAGGTGTATTTTTATGTGTGTAAACCAGATTTATCAAGCCCAATCATAGACTAGTGTGTGTGTGTGTGTGTGTGTGTGTGTGTGTGTGTGTGTGTGTGTGTGTGTGTATGTATGTATATATATATATATATATATATATATATATATATATGAGTATTCATGGTTGCACAGCAACATATCTGAATTGGCAGATGGATGAATAAGAGCGCTGCAGTGTTCTTCTCTTTGGAGAGGCTTTGAGAGGTTTAAATGGCCGCTGAGAGCACCAGTGGAGGGGAGACACCAAGAGGTGAAATGTGCAGATGGGTTGCTGCACACTGATGGAGCTGTCACCCAGAGTTGGTTTAATGATGTTGGCACACACTCAACCTGTGCTGCATCCGGGAGCCCACAGGGAACAGCTGTGTTTGGGTGGGTGGGTGGTTGGTGTCTCCAGCGGCCGTCACGTTACCCTCCCCTGTTACCAGGGCTGTCACCGGGGCAGCAGAGTGAAACACAGATAGAGGGAGCTGCAGAGTGCTTCTATTAAAACTGATTAGACATGCCACACCTGCTTGGCCTCCTACAGGGGAGTACTGTGTGTGTGTGTGTGTGTGTGTGTGTGTGTGTGTGTGTGTGTGTGTGTGTGTGTGTGTGTGTGTGTGTGTGTATGCATAATGCGTCACTAGAAAGATGAGCGGCCCCTGAGAGGGATCTGATCACCTGCCTGCTCTTGTGCGGCTCCATGTTATGCTCGTGTAGCTAGAAAAAGAAGTGAGAACGAACTCCGGTCTTATTGAACAGGTTTGTGGCTCGGGCCAAACCAACCGGAGCCGGCTGTCACTCCCAAAAGCATGCTGGGACACCAGAGCCACCCGGTGTCCATGGAAACACTGCCAGCTTCACCAATTGGTCCTTTGAGACGCCCCACTGCCACCCCGCCCTGCTTCTCTTTCCACTGAAGTGTAATTACTGTCGGATAGGAGCAATCCACCGTAGTTCCCAGTGTAACACACATCCACATGCCCTAAACCCCAGTCAGAAATGTGGTAATACTCCTCATTTATCATGCCATTGATATGAAAATTACCTTCACTGGTAATAAGATTGTAATCACGCGCCTGTGCTTCAGCATGTGAAGAGAGAGGGATGAATATGGATGCTAATGCAGCTGCACACTTTGGGATGTTTGAAAAGCCACTGGTGGAGGAGGAGGGAAGCCGGGGAGCTGCTCCGGGTGTCCCCCCCCCCCCACTGTGTGGAAAATTGGGGGAACATCTGTGAATATTAGAGGTGTTCAATATTTCATCGTGTCAACTGAGGCTGCCATGTTGCTCTCCCCGCCCCATCAGCCCTCTGGGCATCTTCATACCTCCCTAACCTGATTACCAATCATCATCCTTTCTCACCGTCACTCACAAGTTAAAACTGTAGTTGGGTGTGACTGAAGTTTTGTACATTTATATGGCCGTTTACAAGGACTTAGGTTTGAACACAAGTCGGAGGTCCTTCAACCCAAAAGGGAAAAGAGGAGTGCCATTTTCTGCACTTATATACATTCATACAAATCTATCAAACACTGGTTATCGTGCTTTCTGTAATAATGTTAGTATATGTAAAGTGCTGTATTATTGATTCACTACCCCCCTTAAAATCATTTAGTTTCCTCCATAGAGACCTGATGTTAATGAGAGATTATGTTGTATTTGAATCTTTACACAAAGAAGATCTTTATCATTTGTTGAGGTTCAATACTAGAGCTTTTTTTAGGAGGAATATTTAGTAGAGCTGCAACTTTCTATTATTTGTCATTACTGATTAATCGTTTACTTTATAAAATGTCAGAAAATAGTGCAAAATGCCAGTCAAAATTTGGAAAGAAAAGAGTCCAAGGTGACGTCTTCAGCTTCTTGTTTTGTCCGACCAACAGTCTCAAACCCAAAGATATTCAATATACAGTGATATGGATCCAAGAGAAGCAGCTTATTCTCACATTTGAGAAGACATTTTTGCTTGATAAATGATTAAAATTAATATAAAACATATTATTTGACCCAAAATCATGTAGAGGAGGCTTAAGGTGCCTTACCTGAGTGTACCCTGCAGTCTTCCCCACAGGCTGCATACGGCGCCAATAACCTCCACCAAGAGGCAGAGAAAGTATGTGGCCTGAGAGACGAAACACAGGGCAAGAAAAAGCCAACAAATGACTTGTTGCTGCCGGAGAAGCTTATTGCTGTTACCACACATTTGAAGCCGACTCAGGCGAGTGTGTCAACATTTCGATCAACTTGGAGCTTCTTTCATCTGCATTTTGGCAGCTAGACAGTCAGAGGACACTGATTAGAGAGATTTTAGTGAGAAGATCAAATGGAACCATAAAAGCGAGGGGGACAAAAGAAAGATTAACGCCCTTGAAGTTTATATGGATGTTCATGCACTGTACATATTTATTTATCACACTTCATGTGCATTTATGGGATTTTGTGGCGATTAAATAAAGACTAAACAAACCCTGACAAGGTTTGTGAAAATTGGCCAGTCTTCCATCCAGACTGACTCCCTGATATCTTTCCTCCATCTTCCCCAGCTGGACTCTGCTGCTTATTGATCAGGACCAACCTCATCTCTTTATTGCACAGCAGAGGTTATTGATCAGGCCTCCACCAAGGGACAACTTCAAAACAGCTTTTCCTCCACTGTGGACCTTGCTCACTCGGATGTTTTTCCTGTCTCTCGTGTTTTACTTGGTCTTTGTGTTGCTTCCCAAAGCTCGCCTCGGCTCGTTTGATCTCTGCTTGGTAGTTCATGCCCGGGCTGTCGGCCTTTAACACAGCGACACACAGCTGGTTAATATGGATTTTTCTTTCCGCAGGTGGTACAGCTGCATGTTGGGGAAGAAATGTAGCTTGGCACCTTTGAAAGAGGAGCTGAGGAAGCAAGGGGTGAGTGCCAACCAAGACGAACACACACAATACATCTGCATCCTCTGCAATCCATGAGAGGTACAAAGCAGCCACAGCTTTTGATCTCAGTTTGTTCATGCAGGAAGGCGCCCCTTCTGTGCAGTCTGATAATACCTTGTTAAAACAATCTCTGCCTCCCCTCTCAAACCAGCACTCTTCTGGGACTGTGATTTGACAGTCGTCACTGTCAGAGCAGCAGATCCCCAGACAAACAGAACACATCAGCTCTTTCTATTACGCCAGCTAAGCAGCATCACAAGCGAGCCATGAGTGAGCTGATTTCTGTCAGCAGTGCATGACTGAATCACACGGCACTCTGTAGCTAACATGCATTAGCGTCATTAGCTTAACTAATAGCCCAGCACATGATCCTGACTGCTTCAGGCCTCTGGTCCTGTGCCAGTCACTTCAGAGAGAGAAACTCAAGTACCCCACCCTCTGCACCTGCAAAACCTCCTCCAGAGGTTTTAGGGTGCTGTCGCTGCTCATCAGAGTAAGTGCAGCCTTGGCTGACATCCAGAGAGGAGACTGTTGCCTCATTATAAAGTGTGTGTAAACAGAAACCCTGGCCTAGTTAATATGCTAATGCTTTTATCACCAATTACTCGGTTTTCTCTCCAGTGTCTCCTCATCTCTCTGTGTTTTTTTAATTTAGCAAATGTGCACGTTTGGTTACTGTCTCAGATAGGAAGCTTTTTGACCTCTGACCTTTATCTTAGTGGCCCCCCTCCTATTTACTGAAGAGACACTTAAAGTGCTCTGTTAGCACAAAGGTTTTCACACCACATGTGTCTTTTTCACATCATGGGTTTTCTCACCCACGATTAGAGATGTGGCGTGCACTGAAGCCAAAACTCAGGCTATATCCACACTTATATGTTTTTGTTTTAAAACGCATAACTTTTGCTACGTTTGCGCCTAGCGTCCACACTACTCCGGCGTCTTATAACCCATAAAGCCAAGACCTTTTAAAATGCTGCTGACCCCATTTTTGTTTGAAAACTCCAGGATTGCGTTTAAGTGAGGACAGGTGGAAATAGTTCACGCTGCATCACGTTGTCAAAGGTCGTCACATGTCGGGGATTCATTGAGCACTTTCTAGGATGAAGCTTCAGAGTTAGTTCTTGGTCTGTTGAAAATGATTTGGTTATGAAGAGCTGTTTTACATTTTATCGCACACTGTACACATTATAATCTCAAAACTCTGCCTCACTCAAAGCAGCTGCTGCTTCAGTGGCATCTGTTAAGTAATAATGGACTATGTTGTTTTTATCCATTATTTTATTTTCTGAGTATTCATATGTTTTTTTTAATCAGCGTTGATTGATTAGGATGGGAGCACTGTAATTTTCATGTTTACATGAATGAATAAAGCAATAATTTTAAATATTTAAGAATATTTCAGGTAATGTTGCACACAAAGAAAAGCCATTTTTTGTCAAAGGATTGTCAAGATATTTAAGGCTTTATAATATGTATAATCATATCATTTGGAGTACCCTGACACAGCCAACAATAAAAGCACAACCAGAAACTAACTTGTAATTACCGGTAGAAGAGGGGAATCAGATTTTTGACCAAGTGTGATCAGTTTCTGTACCTGACTGTTTTCTATTTACTTTTTACTCAGGTGCCTAAGGTGACACACACAGAGTTCTGCCAAGGACGGACCATGCGGTGGGCGCTGGCCTGGAGTTTCTACGATGATGTGATTGTTCCGGTGAGTCTGTGCAGGTTTTATTTCTGTCCCCTTGTTCACTTGAGGAAGTCCAGTCCTACTGCGCACTTTAGACTCATCAGATTGCTTTGTGGTCATTATGGCTGGGTGATGAAATTCAGCACCTTTTTTATGGTACCGCCTGATATGCTTCAACGCTACAGAGTACTGAAAAATAGACTTGATGCTGCTGGATGTTTCCAAAACCACAAAGCCCCCTCCTCAATGATTCACCACCTCTGTCCCGCTCCATCCTCTTGCGCCTCTCCAGTCTGTATCCTCTTTCCCTCCAGCCCCGTTCCATTAGAAGCACTTATTCCTTCCTCTGGGGAGATATTTGTGATTTTTCACATGCTGTATCCAGGCAACAGTTACCAGGGCAGGACTGTGTGCATACACCCTACCATTGTCTTGTCTGGACAGTGAGAGAGTTGGATATCAATAGAAAGCAGCAACAGTGAAATAGCCAAAACAGTTAAAGGACTAAGAATGATGTTGGATTGACGACAGATTGAAAATAAAGGCAGGAGGGAGGCAGTCAGCAGGCTGTGAGACGAGGACTGCTTGTGTTTTGTTGGACTCCTGTTTTTCCTTTTCAGCATAAAAGCAGTTGAGCAGAATAATTGGCCTACATTTTCTCCTCTTCCTCCTCCACTTTCACACACATCCACTGTCGTTTACACTCAGGAACTGCTCGCCATCAATATAAGGCGAACCCCTCGAGCCACGTGTGTTTGGTGTGTCTGTGTGCGTGCACGTGGTTACATGACAGAAGTTTCTGCATGTGTAATTCCTTACATGGTTCACTACATAATTCTGCCTGCATGCGTGTGATCCTATGAATGTCTGGTATACATGTATGTGCTCATTAATGTTACACAAAGACTAGAATATGTGACATTTATGCAGCTGACCTACTTAACCTTCTTATTACCAGGTCAGCCTGCAAACTACTATTACTACCATTACTTTACATTCATCCTCTCTTTCTCTCTCTCCTCCTGGTTAGTTTAAACTTTATTTAACCAAACAGGTGACAAATTGACTTCTACAAATTCTCTGCTTTAAAGGGGAACACTGCTTTTACACAACAAAGTCTGTTTACAGGTCTTGTGGAGTGTGGCCTCCAGGTCACCACGGAGCCTCCAACATAGTTGTTGAGTCATTTGCTTTTGATCTGGGGACATTGAATTCTACTTTTAAAGGTGGAATAATGAAGTTATTTCTCATTACCAAGAGGGGGAGATGCAGAGGATAGATTAAAGGGAGAGAATCGATGGATGGGAGTGAAGATGCTGATAAAGAAATCCAGCAAAAATTGACAAAAGGATAGAGACTGTGGATAGTGAGATTAGACGGGATAAAAGGAGTAGTAGACAGAATAGACCGCTCAAGGCTGCCAGGCTTTATGTGAGCCCTGAGGCGTGTTGTTGCTCATACAGGCCTCTGGCAGGAGGGGGTTCAGGAAGGTCCAGAGTTCAGGAGTCCATGCAGGGGGTTTTGGGACTTGACAAAAAGGAAATGGGGGTTGGGGGAAAAAAGGGGTGATTATAATATGATTTACAATGTTTGCCTGAAGCTGAAATCTGCAGCATTGTGTTTCTCCATTTTGTGTGTGTGTGTGTTTATATGGACCACATGCACTCAGGAGGTCAAGATGGATGATTGAATGACATTATATCTGGAGAGAACAGCTCTTATTGGACTTGAAGGCTTTTATTGTGCCTAGTTTTAAAAATTTGGCCAGGCTTATATTGTGAGGTTGCCATTCATCCATATCGTGTGTGTGTGTGTTAGTCTGTGAGAGAGAGCATGCAGTGAGGTGAGAGTGGGTAAGTGGGATTAATAATGGAGTGAAAGAGCAGCAGATTCAGAAGAGGATGTGATTCAGTGGAGAGGTGTGTATGTAAAACTGTACACATGAGGCTTTCATGCTCTTTGTCTGTGGATCTATGTTTGTATCTGCGTGTGTGTGTGTGTTTGTATACCAATGTATTAGTGCAAGACTGTGTGTCAAGGATACTCCGTACAGTCAGGTTTGGCTTGATGGATGTTTATTGATTTCTGTTCCTTGTACAATGAGCTGCAGGGCTCGCAGAGCGTGGAGGAAAAAGGGGGAGAGACGTCTGTGAGAAACAATAAGAACTGAAAGAAGCTCTAACAAGCAGCCAGACAGGGCAGCGTGCATCGTCAACCCATTAATTAAATATCTCCATCTCTTCTAAACATGCATCTACAAGGACCATAATTCTAAACCTAAAAATCAATAGAATTGAATTGAAAAATCTTTTATTGGGAGTGAAGATGAAGCTTTTTTTCAATGAAAATGAAGCAGATGCAGGAAAGATGTGTGAATTTATTTATTTATTTATTATTATTACTTTTCTTTCAGACACCTCTGTTACTCTTAAGAGCAATTGGAGAAAGTGAAAACAAATGTATATAACAAACTATAATTAAAAAAAGAGACTACAAAGTCTTCCGATGCACTAAAATAAACGAGTAATCCAAACGTGACTCTCGGATCAGTGTAGCAGTGTGAAGGTCACAGTCTGCTCCTTCCCTCTGCTGTTTGTAGGTCAGTCTGCCATGCTGTCTGCTCTGTCACAGTACAGTGCGGCCGCAGACCCCCGCTGCCTCCCACTTTCAGTCAGCCTGCAGTGACTTTGCGAGTGCAGCGTTGACATATTGTCTGCAGTGGACGCGCAGGGGACGATCGCTGCGGAGCGTCTCGGGTAATGACCTACACCGCCATCACAGCGTGACATAAGAGGGGATTAGAAATAAAGGACGGTGTTTAATTCACGGCAGCTTCAGGAGGAGCTCGTGTGGTTTGAGTGCCCTCTTGTGGTGTGTAATAAACATGCATTGGCCACAGATGTGCTCCTCTTTCTAATGATCTGTATATCTTTCTGCACAACAGACAATTAACTGAGTTCATCATGCATTACATTCTGAGAACTGAAGACAGAAAATTGTTGAGAAAGGGAAAAAGCTTTTTGTGCACAGTGTACTGCAGAGCAAGATGAATGTATAGTCGGACAACAAAAAACTAAAGTGTTTTCGATGGCAACCACACCCACAAAAGTATATAATCAATAATAAAAATGAGAAACATTTCCTTCCAGGTTAGTAACTGGATGGCAACTGTGGTCCCCTGTTTGGATAATTGGGGCAGTTTCTATGTGTGTGGTTAGGGTTGTACATGGAGCGGATGTGATGCTCGCCCATATACCTGGTGTAAATTAATAAATAATCCAGCTGTAACAGAGAGGCAGCGTGCAGGAGTTTTCTCATTTTTATTCAAGTTTCTTCCTACGCACCTTTTTTCAGTTTTTTAAAGACAGAAGAGAAATGGGAGAAAACGAGGGAAAGAGCCGCACCCAGCTTTGAGGTTCATTAACCCCCAATCCACTGTGCAACCCATGATTTATTTATTTATTTATTTATTCATTTATTTATTTATTTATTTATGGGACGGAAAATAGTTGTTTCATCAGGATTTTTAAAACACTAAATATCACATCTGGTGATATTCAAGTTTTTGCAAGTTTCCGTCATACATACTTCTCTTCTTTATCAATAGATTTATATCTCATATGATAAGACGATTATGGCTACTGTAAATATAATAGAATTCAGCAGTGAGTTTATGATACTAAGCTGAGAATTGGGAAAGATTTGACTTGACACGTTCTTACTAGTTACCGGGATCTGTGCACCGTGCTCGTTATTGAATCCTAAGTTATTGATAATAGGATGTCACTTAGAGAGAGGTAGTCAAAAAGCTGGAGATCTAAGGAGAAAGATCCACTTGGATACATCTGAGAGATACAACATACAAGTCTTCAACTCCTGAAACATGCGAGTCCCTCACTGTGCTGTTCTCTCTCTCACTTCAGCTATCCAAATATAGCTTTTTATAAATATCTAATTATCATATAGATTTCTTTCTTGCCCTCCAACTTATACAGTTAGACTGATTTGTCTTTCCACCACCTGTTAGCCATCTGTTCCCCCGTTTTGAAACAATAAACTTAGACTTGCTTTTCCCACTTACACAGTATATTTACAATATGTGTTGGTGTCACACCCCTACATGTTTTATTGCATCTATTGCTTGATATGAAAATTTGAGTTATATCTAATGTCTAAAGTGTGTGTGCTACTTTATCCGTGCACACACTTTTTTGCTCTACTGTGTCGGTGTATACTGAGTTTGAGGTGATGATTGAGTCTTATTTGTGGTTCTGGATTTTCACATATCTGAGATGACTGCATGAGTAGTATCTATGAATTACTACTACTACTACTACTACTACTACTACTACTACTACTACTACTACTACTACTATCACTGAAGTCATGTCTAGCCTCTGATGTCGAATGTCTGAAAATATCAACAATAACAAAACACAGTCTATGGACTCGAGTCGCTGTGCCAAATATGTCACTTGAAATCACAGAAGAGCAACAGAATAAATAACAGAACAGATAAAAGAAAAGAAAGTAGTGAAGTTAACAATGTGCAGCCAAAGAGTATCTAAAGTATGAGATAAATGAAGTGGGGAAAATACACAGAACATACAGTTGGGTAAGAACAACATGAAAAGAGCTATAAATATTTTAAAGTTAAGGGGGCAGGTGTCCAGTGAAATCTAATCTTCAGAATGTAATGCTGTGTTTTCTTTGGCTCATAAATTCTCCTCTATTGTCATTTGTAATTTATCTAGAATAAATATTTTCATGCATATTTCAGTGTATCGTGTGCTTATCATTGCAAAATAATCTTTTTTTAATGTTTACTATGGAACCACCCTGACCTGTCTGACCCTTGGTTTCTCTGTTGAACTTTACATTTTGAAAGTTGTTTGTGCCCTTTGTATTTTACATGTTATAGAATACGTTAATGTTGGTACATTTTCTCCTGATCGCCCTCTTTTATCTCAGTCTCCTCCATGTAAGAAGCGTAAACTGGAGAAGGCACGGAAGCCCCTGTCGTTCACACTACCAGAGGCGGGACTGAAGGAGCTCCAGGCCAAGGCCTCAGCTTCAGGCTGCACTGCCCGCGGCGCTGTCGACAGCATCACTGCTCTGCTGGAGAAAACACTCACTGACTTGCGGGTAAGCTTTCAGGTTCTCTGTGCCCCTTGACCTCAGGGTGGCATTTGGCATGACAGTGCATTCATCCAGATTTAAACAGCGGTAGGTTTTCCTTGCCCACAACAGCCCTGTTCACATTTGGCACTAAAATGCATCTTGGATTATCCAATCACAAGGGGGACAGCTCTGATTTGGGGTATGATTGCACCCAAATTGTAATGAGGATGCAGAGAGGAATATTTTACAATGTAATGGCAGTAAAAGCAATGGATCAGTTTAATACATCATACATCTCCAGTAAACCTCGTCATTAGTCTGATTGTTTTCTGTTTCTCTGCAGGTGCTGCACAAACGTGTCCCCTGCGGGAAGCAGGAGCAGAGCCTCTTTCTAACAGCCGTGGAGAACACATGGATTCACGGACGACAGAAGCGGCGCGAAGGGTCGCGTCAACTGCGAGAGCTTCCCAGGGCGCCTCACTGTGCTGGAACCAGCTCTCAAACCACTGCGGCCACAGCTCCTCCGGCCACAACCCTGGCCTCCACAATTAACAGCAACACCCAGGGAGACAAAACTACGTCTGCACAAGAGCTAGCTGGTCAGCAGCAGCCCGCAGAGCAGATTGGCAGCGGCACTTCTTCAAATGAGACGAGTAAAGATGTAACACAAAAAGAGGTCTTAGAAAATGTGTCAGGTGAAGATGTGGACATGGAGCCCTCTACGCCCACAGAAGCACAGCAGGAAACTGGCCCAAAGGAAGCCCCTGCTGCTGCAGAAAGTGATCTGCTGTCTAAGCGACCCCTGAGCCCCGGTATGGTCGAACACTTCCTGTTTAAGTGTCTGCTGAATGTGATGCTTGAGGAGAGCGATGTAGTGATTGAGATGCACTGGGTCGAGGGTCAGAGTAAAGACCTGATGAACCAACTGTGCACCTACCTGAAGAACACACTTTTAAAGTCTGTTGCTAAGTCCTAAAAGATCCGAAAACACAGGTTCTTTTCTTTTTAAAACTGTATATGTTCAGGTGTGAAATGACAGCACACATATTATTTTTAGAGCTGATTATTGAGTGCCTGTCAATCAGGAAGTTTATTTTTGGACAGTTAAAATGATTATAATGTGCATAACTGTATACAGCTTTTGAGATGTTTTTTCTTGTGGTTGGCAGTTTACCTTTTAAGGTAGTACATACTGGACATTGGTATTTTGTGCTCAGAGCTGTCAAAACATTTGCAATAAATGTACATTTTTATAACATATTTGCTACTTCATGGTGCATGTTTTATACAAAGTCAAGTATGTTTGCATGCAGTACCTTTAAATTACCACAAGAGGACAGTGTATGTGTTTCGTCTATAAGGGATTGTTCCTGACAATATTTTTTTTCTATTAAGATTAAATCCTTTAATTGCTGTTTTATTAGCCATTGTGTGTGAATGGCTTTGGAATGACAGATTGATCCAAATGTGGCCTGACTGCTGGCACGTCTGAAATTTGCACACAGACTGTGTATTTCAGGATGTTCCTGGAGCCCCTCAGTGTTTCCTGTTCCTGGAGAACCTTTAGTAGCATGGTCCACTATTATTACTCTTTTGTAGCCAATATACTTCCTGAGGAGAGCTGAGTGAATAACAGGAAAAAGAGACAAATATCCAGGGCCGTGTGTGTGTGTGTATGTGCGCATTCATTGTTGGTGTGTTGCAAGTAGAAATACAGTTCCTACTTGTGCTACATGTCCTTCGGTTATGCCAGGATTTTGACTCCACCAGCCTCTGTGTGTGTGAGTCATGTGAGAGCAGCAGCAATTCTAAAAACAGGCATTTAGTGTCCTTTAGTTAGATTAGGCTGCTAATAAAAATATGCACTTTTAATGCTGTTAAAAAAAAAACCAAGGTTATGAAGTGCTACAAGTAAAAATCCCGCATTCAAAATGTTAAGTAAAAGTACAAAAGTATTAGCATCAAAATATATTTAAAGTACCGAAAGTAAAAGTAGTCATTACGCAAAATGGCCCATCTCAGAATAATATAATATATATTATTGGATTATAATTATTGATGCATTAATGTGTTCATTACTTTTATGCTGCAGCTGGTAAAGGTGGTGCTAATTTATTTACTTTATATATCAATAAAGTCTTATCTTAATCTATAATAATACATCATAATCTATTTGTTATATTGTATTAATCTGAACCTGCAAAGTAACTAGTTTATTAAAGTTATCACATACATGTAGTGGAGTAAAAAGTATAATATTTCTCTCTGAAATGTAGTGTAGTAGTATAAAGTAGGCCACAGTAGCAGGAAATAGAATTAAGTAACTCAAAATTGAGCACTAGTTATATGTTTAAAAAGCTAATGGAAACGTAATGCAGGTCAGCAGACTGCATTATGTCCTCTGTTGAATTACACGCTCTTATACTACAGCCCCTCCCACAACTCCAACCGCTTTCGTCTGGTTTCATTTTGAGCCTTATACTGCTGGCTGTCGCTATCAAAACTACTTCCGATGCATCCATATTGTTATTAGTGGGAATGCTGATTCAGCATTCACACTATTGTTATTCTAAGGTTTATTATTCTGTTTCTTCTTATTCTACTTCCGTACGTTTTTCGCTGGCCTACTAC
>LKNJ01006206.1:0-18635 GCA_002120245.1 Maccullochella peelii | reverse complement strand
ACACACACACACCTGCAAACACACACACTTGGTCTTTCTTTCTCTGGACATTATATTTTTCCAGGAAGCAGGGCTGGCTGCTGCGTCACTCCTCAAGAGTGAAGTGAAGAGGAGAAGTCAGAGGGATTCCTTGTTGGTGGAAAAAGAGAGAGTGCGATGAAACAGTTGGCTGTGTGTGTGTGTGTGTGTGTGTGTGTGTGTGTGGGTGGGGGTCGAGTCCAGTTGGTCAATTGAAAGGATTTAAGGCCCTACATACAGCCTGACGGAGGATCAGAGGGAGAGAGAGAAGGACAGAGGCTGTAGACCTGATGACCGTGACTGTATGAAGAAAGATGTATTTTGCTGCAATAAATGGTTAACAAGGAGTATTGCTTCAAAGTGTGTATTTCCTCTGTAACTGACTAACAGATTTCTGTTTGTCATATTAACCAAACATGGCTTGGACTCTGCAATTGGTTTGTTGGCTTTTCTCAACTTCTTCCAGTGCTATGACGAAAGCAGAGGTCTTTCAGAGTCTAATAATGTGAACCAGACCCAATAAGGCCAAGCCCAAGAAGGATCTTTCCATTTGAAGAACCATGGGGCCAAAGTCATCAAAATTTACACAATTTCCTGAGGCACTGCTTCCAGTTGGTTTCAACCCATCGTAGAGAGTTTGGGAAAATATTTTGTTTTTGTTTTTTTAAATTGGCACTTACATGAAAAACTTCATTACCTGGTTCACTGAAGCAGTACTGAGGTCTAAGCTTTCTCTCTTAAAAACAGGCCTTTTTGTGTTTATTATTTATAGGCATTAGCTTCCAGTTGCTTCTTCCGGGTGTCCAAACGAAGCAAGAAACGAAACAGAACAAAAATAAACTATACATTAAAGAGATGAATACCATAGCGTAACATAAAAGAAATGAAGGGGGAGGAATAGGAAGAACGTAAAAAGAAACAAAAACAGAACAAACAAAATGTTTAACAAATTAAACTGATATCAGAAACTGTGGCAGAAATAGAGAGAACACAAATATGTAAATAATTCTATTTAAATTGTTTGGGGCTGGCTAACCCATGAAACTCTTGGAAAATTGAAGCACTTCATAAATAACGGGCACAATCTTGAACTTGACAAGCTCACATTCAAGTCAGTAATTTGTTGCATAATTAGCAGCGTGCATTGCTCATATTATTAAATTCGTCCGAGCATCTGTTGGGACCAATCAAACTTTTGCACAAACCTGAGATCCACAGAACAGAAAGCATGGAGCCAAACAAGGATAAACTGGATTTTACAACACAAACTTGTGCATTAAAGTTTGCTTTCATTGTCTGGGTTAGAGGTGGGTGACCTTTTAGACAGGAGCATTGTGTTAGCAAAGCTGAGGTGGGCGTCTTCATTCGGTAACATCTATCTCCATTTCTACAGTCACTATCATCCTCTCCATCTTTTCTCAAATCTAGAAAGGTGAGAGAGTGTGAATATGTGTGTGTGTGTGTGTGTGTGTAGGAGAATAGAGATCATTTCCGTTTACTACACAGGAGAGTTTTTTTTTTTTTTTGTGAAATAAAAAAGAGAAAACATTTTCTGAGGGGTAGAAGTACAATTAGAAAAGAGGAAGCTGGCTTGATGGATGGAACGAGGCCAAAGACAAAGTGAAATATCCTCCAGCAGCTTGTCGTGACACGGTTGTTTGTGCAGCCTCACCAGAGTCAGGCCCCTGCACAGTGATTTATCCACCTCTGTATAACAGTCGCCAACAGCCTGGGGTCACCATTCATCTCTCAGTTTCAACGACATGTTCATTTCTCAACTGTAGTCATCATTAATCTCTATAACATTTCACTTTAATCCGCCGTTTAAAACTGTTTCGCTCCTATCAGGGCTGGAAATGTTTTCTGGCACCTTAGAAAAGGGCCCATAAATCACCAGCTTAAAAGCAGATAGAGTTGCTGTGGTCCTGTGTGCTTTATTGGCACTAACAGAGTACTGTTACTGGTGATGGTTTTATTTCCAGGGTACAAAAAGAGCAAAATACTCTCCCAGCACAGAATGAACATCATATTTCAGGTAACTGCAGTTATTCAGTTTGTTCGGTTCCCTTCCTCACCTGTTGCTTTTGGATGATTGACAACATGATTTTGTTAAAACAAAGAAAGTTTACAACAAAGCTGTATGATTATTATTGTTATTTGTACTAAAATGGTACACACCACACCTAAAATATAACTGATCAGCAGTTTAACCAGCTCTCTAAATCAGTGCACAGGTGTGATAAACTGCAAGTAACAGAAACAGTACTTATGCTTTATGCTGCTTTATCAGTTATCGCTGCCTTCAAATGGAACCCGAGAGGTCGTATTTTGGACATGGGAAGTTGACAACATGATATACTTGCTTGAAAAGAGGTAAACTGTAGGTCGTAGCATTGCTGTTGCCCGATGACTGACATTAAAAACTTATTTGCATTGTTTGGTTTTGTATTTTAGTGCCAGGCTAATAACAAAAGAGACAACAACAGAAGCAGTGGAAAGTTGGTGGACTTCTAGGTCTGCATCCTTTCTTGTGTTAGAAACCAAGGCATTTAGTGTTGCAGTCAGTTGTACGCGTGAAAAGTGATGTGTGAAAAAGAGAGCTCAAGAGAGAAGTTCAAATCCTTTCTCACCTCTGCACGCTTGGCCAATCATTCTTTTCCACAAATTCTGATTTAATACTTCTCCGCTATGTCTTATGAAACTCTTTTGGTTTTATTATTTCTCATGTCATTCCAAGCATGTGAAACTGTAGTGTATGCATTTGAGTAGGGTGTGCATAAAAATACGGGACAAATCATGTCCCATATTGATTCAGTAAGAGACAGTGCATTTCATTTTTCAATACAGGACGATCCCGTATTAAACGAGACAGGTGGCAACCCTAATCACTGCGTGTAGTGGGCATGTTTGTTGGATTGTTTCAAAAGGTTACGAAAATTGTCTGAGGAAGCACCCCAGTCCCACTGTTGGAACGGCGTGGGTGGAGGAGGTTTCAGATGCTGTTGAGCAATCCGCCAAGCACTTTGTCTGAAGCAAACTGAGGCACTACATGTCGGTGGTGACGGAGCCCTAACCATGTGGCTCATGTGTAAGTGCAATACAACACTGAAGTGTCCCGATATACACAGATAACAGATGAGCTGGAGGAAACAAGGCAGTGGGTATCTGATGGCTATGGCCCTCATTCCCATCAATGGCTAGGAGCAAAGTACCACCATGACAAACAAACACAGCAGGTTACAACCATAGACTACTGCTTTGCAAACAGGGTACTTCACGAGCATTCAGATCCACCCTGATATGGAAATGACCTTAAAGAGCCACCATCCATGACAATGGGCAGGTTGAGAGGAGATGAGGATGAATATTAAAAGCATGAATTGTTTTTATTGAGGAAGTAAACAACCCATCGGCCTCATGTGGAACTGCAACGTTACGTGTCAGAGGATGCATTCACAGCAATTAAAGATTACATTTGAAGAACTCACTAGCAACACATTCCTTTCTAGAAACAAGGTTCTGCTCACTCAGTAGCTGCAAAATTGTCTTATACTGTATGTTGTGCTAGCCACCAACCCAACACATCCAAGAATCACATGAGTTTTGTTCAGAGTTAGGAGAGAGATGCAAAGCTGCATGCCGCTCCAATTTATAAGCTAGCTGCTTGTTTTGAGCACTGCCAAGTCTCAGATGGACTCATTAGTACAAAAGATGAACAATTGTGTTGTCAAATGTATAAGCCTGTGTAAGGAAAAACTAAGAGGAAATAAGTTAAGTCTGATGCATTTCAGTAGGAAACATCCAATCACCAAGCTAGAAATTCTGTCACATGCACCACTAACGACGAGTTGAAGATCAAGCTTTGTAGAAACCCCAAAATATATTCTCTGTCATGCTTTCAGATCCTGGTCACATATGGATAAATTCAGCAACTATGCTGCAATGTTTATTCATGCCTCTAATTGGCTTCTTCTCCATAGCAGCAGTGGCTTAGGCTCATGGGTATTGTAGTGTTTAGAACTATCCGTAATGCCAAAATGACGGGAAATGTATTTATTTATTTGTTTATTTGATAGAAACAGAGCATGTTAATGAACATCAGTATAAAAATACAAGATGTAAACATGACGGCGTTAGCAAGAATGCTAATTTACTCAGAAGCAAAGATGAAATAGTTTAAACTTATGGCCATAAAATAAACCTATAGTATCATCACATTTGAAGTATCATTTTACCAAATACAGTTCGCTGCAGCTCAGCCATGTGAGTCTCAGGATGAGCTCTTGTCCTTGATTAAGCCACGGAGGACAGTTAGCTCCTGTGTGCTGGTGTTGTTCATAATGCTTCACTGTGGTGTATATGGGAACATATGGAGAAGCTTGTGGACAATGGAGCTCTTGTCATGCTGGCCTCAACAAAGAGGCCAAGACAGGCTCAGACAGGGGGTCAACAACCATACTGGGGTACATGTCTGTGTGTGTGTGTATGCAGTGGTTTCGAGACTGTGTTTGCGTGTGACAAAGCAGGGAGAAGTCTACAGTATATTACACATTAATTACTACTTAACTTTACCACCTGAATAAGTTTAGCTTCCTACTCACAAGGTTTGCTTTCTCATAGTTATAGTTAGTTATTTTCATTTCAGCCATGTTGACTTACATACATTACATCCACATATTTGTCTCTGTTGTCATGACATGCTGCAAACCATAAAACTTACTGTGTTGTACCAGCCTCTGTTAACCTGCTCCTCCCTCGTCTCCACCCAAACCACTGCTAACTGACACGGCAAGGGACATTTCCCAGCCAAAGCTAAAGTAAACCACCATCGTGATATGATTGTGGCGGTGGTGAAATGTACCCGTGATGTTAGTCCCTAACCATCTGATCAAGTCTGATAAGAGCTCTATTTCAAATGCGTTCCTATCACAGTTGATAAGGTGATTTGTGATCCAGTTGGACGTTTGGCTCGGCTGACGTGTGTCAGTATATTTGAACATGCTTTTGACTGTCATCCGTAACTAATTAAAGGCTTTTTCTCCACGCTGTGTCGCACAAGGAAGGAAAAGAATTTGCCAAAAAAAAGCATGTGTCATAGCTTTATTCAGTGGAATCTACCCTAAGAACATTCAGGTGCTAAACTTTGTATTTCACAGGCAGACATGAAATATAAAATGCAGCACTACCTTTGTGCCACATAGAGCTACGTATCAAAAGTCAGCGCTTTTCAACAGACGACCAAATTGCAAATTGTGACCGTAACTGTAACCAAAGGATTGGTCATATTCTTGACCTTATTTACTTATTTTCTGATTTGAATGATTGTTTTGTTAGTTTGAAACTTTATTTTATTTAGACGAAGTTTCTCTATGACAGTTAGTTTGAAGAAAACATTAAGCACCATTGCACTTAAGATTTTTGGCTTATTTTGAAGCTAACAAGAAGCTAAAATTAAATGAATGTATGAAATGCAAATAGAAGAAATATTCTTCATAGAACTACAGTAACACTAGCAGTAAACACTGAGTGTGTACAACAAGCTTTCTGATCAATGGGAGGAAGTAAGGAAATTTATTTACATGATCATGTTGTGGCTTATTAGTTTAACCACCATAATGACACATGTACATGCTGACTTTTGCAACTACTTTAAAACTACACAAGAAAACACCCACCAACTCACCCACACACACACACACACATCCCACAACCACAGACAGTTGCTGCTTATATAAGAACAGATTCATTTGCTGTGTCACTAGACCAGAATACAACAACAGAGAGAGAGATTAAAAATACAAGAACATACAGGGAAGGGAGGGGTGATGGACAAATTACTCGACTAATATGTAGAGTGGAAAGACAGCAAGAAAGAAAGAAAAGTGTAGGATAGTGTAGAAGAGGGTAGACAGTAAAAAAGGAAAGAGTGAGAAACAAGGAAAGAATAGAGAGAGACATAACGACAGTCAGTCTGTTACCAAACCAACTGACCACAGGGAGGAAACCACACTGAATTACAGTTATTTAACCCTAAACACACGCACAGTAACATATCAGTAAGGCGTTGTGATAAGAAATGTCTGTTGTGTGCTTTACAGTTTGTCTTTGCAGCCTCTTTACAGTGAACTGTCACTCACTTCTTAGAGCCACAAACAACCCAAACGTCAAACCTCTGACTGCAAAATGCTGTTTACATGTGAAAACAACATGCACACCGGTGCACTCACCATTGCAGCAGCGTTTTCAAAAGTCTCTGTTTTAGGGGTTTGAAAAACGCCGGGGGAAGTGTGGACGCTAGGCATAACGTAGCAAAAGTTCTGCATCTTAAAACAAAAACGTATTAGTGTGGATGTAGCAGCCTCAGCTTAGTGTAGGGAGGCAGCCACACTAAATATACAACACCAGCTTAGTGTGGACAGAGGCCAATATGGAGTATCTCTCTCTCACTCACACACACACACACACACTTTCTCACTGTATGGTTTCAGTATAACCAGCTGAATTCCACAAACCGTAAACACTGGAGTGGATCAACACTGTCTGAAATGTCTCTGCAGTGTCGATACAGAGACACAATGTTGCTCCCACTTTACACAATACACAACAACAGGTTCAAACAAGTTTCAGTGAGAGTTGGAACCTAAACTTAACCCTGATTCTAACAAGAAAGCAATATACTCTTAACTCTGTGGACGGGGCAGTCCTTCTGAAGAAAACACGCTTCCTGGTTTATTTTGAATTTCAAATGATTTGAGTCTATCCATGCTTCATATCCGCAAACCTACTCCTGTGGGAGCTGACAGAGTTCTCCACTGTTCTGTTTTCCAACATTAACACCAGTCTGCAGTCCAGAAAAGCAAAATCTTCTTGAGATTAGACTTAGAATCATGTTCCAAGAGGTTGTTATCACTGAATTTTGTAAATGGCTGCATTTATATTTATGCTTTTATCTAGTGGTGGAATGTAACTAAGTACATTTACTCAGTCACTGAGTCACTTACTCGAGTATTTCCATTTTATACTACTATAAAATTTTGCTTTTATGTAAGTAAAGGATATGACTATTTCTTCCACCAGTTTTACCCAAAGAGATTCATAATTTTTCAGACACCGATGGCAGCGAGCTACCATGCAAGGTGTCCAGTGTCTTGCCCAAGGACACTTCGACATGCGGACCACCCATATTCAGCTGGGAGCACAATCATTGACCCAAGTTGCAAATCCAGTGTTGACCCATACAAACCAACAGCAATCTTTGTTTTGTCCCATGTTGTTGCTGAAGGTGTGTAACTGTGGAACAATCAACAGTTGACACATTTCCATCCTGCTAGCTTTGAGCCATCCAACCACCCTTACTGATCTGAATTTGCATTTTAGCACAACAAGAAGCTTTGAAATGACAAACCGTGACGATGAAAACATCACTACTGAGGAAGTGGTCAGATCACTACTCACCCACATGTCAGGACTTGTTCTTATCTCTCAAATGTGAGGCCATTACATTGTGCTAGCTAATGTAGACAACTTGTGTGTGCTTACAATGCATTTTGTCAGTTGATAACGAGGCATCTCTGACTGAAATGAAACTCACAAAACTGGGTGGGGTACCTAAACAGATCGTCAGTCTAACACATTCTCACTCCATTTACACCTGTAGGTGTTTTGGAGTTTCCAATTGACATGAGTTTGGACTCGGAGAGGAAACCGGAGCAGACAACATGACATGGAAGACATACAGACTCCACACAGAAAGACCTCAAGAGGGTTCTAGCCCAGGCTGACTCACCATGCCGCCATTGTTAGTTCTTTTTGTTCTTAATATAAACAGACAGAAACAAGAAGGCTAATCTGGGTTAGTTGTTAGAGAACCATAAAATCTCAGTTCCTTTTTAGACTGAAAGGGTTTGAGATCCATCCATCTATAATTCATGATGAGAAATAATGTCACATTTGAGACTACAGTAAATGTTCTTAATATCCCAGATTGGGTGTTTTTTAAGTGATAGTGGATATCATGTGTTGGAATTAACTTTTCCATAATGTAGTGTGATAAGTGTACTGCTGTATGGCTGAACTGAATCGTAAAGCACCAAAAACTTTCTTTTTTGCAGCTGGTGTGAAAACAAGTTTATTGCAGGAACCTTAATTGTGTCCAGTTACAATACATTTCATTGCTCTTAAATGTTTATGAGTTGTGATTTCTTAAACTGTTGTTACCCTAAGTTATAATAAATCCGGTTAAAGTCACACAACAGAACATTATTTTAATGAACATTTAATGGAGATTGGAAAAAACTATATTAACTGTATTGTCAGCTTTCAAAAAAAACCAGGTTGCACAATTCTTCTCACATGTTTATTCCCTCATTTTCAGCTTGATCGCTCTAATCAGGGTTGAATGCAGTGGAGCTGGAAACATTTGGAGGAATAATCCTTACATGTGAAATTGGACTTTTTTTATACACATGTACATGTCAAATATACTTTTCAATATTTCTAACAACTTTGCTGCATTTTAGCTGCATCAATGACAGTAAATGCGTTTGGAACATTTGTCATTATCTCCTTAGCTGTATCGATCCGAAACAAAGTAAGGGGACGCCGTGTTAAAAAAAGAAGAATGCATCTTTAAGGATTTGGTAATGAATGGGTAGAAAAGTAGCTTCATTCAGTTTCCTCCTCTTCTTTCTGTGCCCACCCTGCCCCCCAGCACACTATTACAATGCAGGACCCCTTCCCCCACACCCCCCACCCACGCACACCCAACACACACACATTAACACACACTCCCTGCCCTGCCCCCTGAAGAACACAGGCAGGGGGTGGGTGTGTACGGGTGGGTTTCCCCAACTATTTAAGCAGATTCCAACAGATGGTCGAGGAACTTTCCTCCTGGGGTCACGTTGCTCTTTCTCCCAACTCCATGTCTATTTCAGAAAGGACCTAGCTACTTCTTGATTTCACTCCTCTTCCCTCCCGAAAAAGATCTCTTTCAACTCCTAGAGCAAGCAGTTTCTCTTCCCCTTCCATTTAAAAACAACCTTCAGAGGGCCAAATTGAAATCTCTGAGGTTTCCTCAGACCCAGACTCCAGCCTTTTCTCTGTCGTCTCAGCTCCCCAAAGACCAGACTCTGTCCATCTCTCTTCCTTCTCTTCGGACCCAGAAACTTTTTGTCCTCCCCAGGCGTCCTCCACTGTGGGATCAGACGTCCAGCTCCTTCACTCAGCGAGGACGGTGGAGCAAATCATGCCCTCCGACTTTCTAACGCCTTTCCTGGAACTGGATGAGGAGTTCTTCAAGGTGAGAGCGACTGATTGAATTTAGATCTAGATTAGATAGAAGTATTAACAATATTTCTTCTTGTGGGAAAAGACAATGAAGTGGTGAAAAGTTATAAAACTAATGCCTAATTAATTAACAGATAAAGTGTGTTTCTTTGGATGTATCTCAAATTAATTTGAGGATATGGTCTCACTAATGATGCAAACTTAATTTCAGTGTTTTGGGGGAAATCTAGATTGGAGTGAGTTTGTACATTTCATCTTTACTGCAGCTCAAACGTTTGGCTTGAAACTTGTTTTTGTAAAAAAAAATCTTCAAAATACTGTATGCTTCACAAGAAAAGTGAAAATCTAGAGTGAGAACTTTGTTTTAATAGGGTTTCCTAAGTTAAAACTGCAAAGTGTTGTAGTTTCACACGTTTGTGTTTTTTGTATTTTTAAAACTTTTGATCAAATAATAATGTTAATGGAAAAATAGCTTGTGTTTTGACTGTTTCTTTAATGAACTGTTACGTATTTTGTACATATAAAAGTATAATGGCTGAAAGAATAACAGGATCCAATACTTAATGAAATTGAATTTTATTGTATTCTGACTAAATGCTACTTCGCAATCCAGTTAAACCCAGATTCAACACATCTTTTTCTATTTAAAATTCATTTTTTATTTATTCCATGAAACTGAAAATGAACACTTTATGCTCCAAGGCCTAATTTAGTTTTTTATTTTCGAGGTAAATCGAAGTCCAACTTCTTGAGTAAATTTCTCCGGTCTAATTTATCAGCTGCGTTGCTTTAGCTGTAGCTTTAAAATGTCCTTTCAGCTCGACTGCCAGTCTCGCTCCAGCGCTCCAGGAATGCAGAAAGCTCACATCTATTCTTCTCCTCTCTCCTTTTGTGTGACAGAATTTCCGCGGCCTTGAGGCGACAGATGGCTCGCCTACCGACTCACAGCAGCAACGGCAGCAGCACAGTCTGAGAGTCCTGGGCTTCCAGCGTCGCCATTCTCTCTGCCCTGTGACCCTCCCCAACTCCAAGTTCAACAGCAACAGCAGCAGCAGCAGCTCTGAGCTGTCCGACTCAACCTGCTGGGGGATCAACGTGGCCGCCAACCAGCAATGGAGCAGAGAGGGTCAGTTTCCCTGCTCCTCGCTCAGCCACATCCCCTTCAGAGTCGACCGCTCGGTCAGCATGATCGAGGGCAACGTCAGCAGCTTAGGTGGCAGAGAGGACAAATTGGCTAATGTGTCCCCGCCACTGCTGCTCCCTCCACCAGGCCTCTGCATCAGCAACACCTCTCTCTCCTCCATTGCTTCCTCCCCTGCCTCCAGACCCCAGATCCCCTCGCCTCACATCTCAACCCGGTACAAGACCGAACTCTGTCGCACCTTTGAAGAAAGCGGGACCTGCAAGTACGGCACCAAGTGCCAGTTTGCCCACGGCTTGGATGAGCTGAGAGGCCTCAGCAGGCACCCCAAGTACAAGACAGAGCCTTGCCGCACCTTCCACACAATAGGCTTCTGCCCGTACGGCGCCCGCTGCCACTTCATCCACAACGCTGATGAGGTCAACGCTGGCAACGCCGCCGTACCTCCACAGAAGCAGAAGCTGAGGCCTCCCCTGCTGCGTCACAGCCTTAGCTTTGCAGGCTTCTCATCCTCTCCACAGACTTTCCAACCAGTTGAGGAGTCGCAGCCTTCCTCCCTCCTCTTCACCCGGGCCTCCTCTGTCTCCCCTCCTCCATCCTCCATAGGGAGCCCAGAGCTTCTCTCCCCTCTCTTTCCTGAGCCGGGGTCACTGAAGCATTGCCCCTACCCATTCTCTGGCATCACCGAACTGGCAGGCGACAGCAGTGATTCGGCTCTGCGCTTCTATGCTGTGACCGATCCCATCAGCGCCAGGTGTCCCACCTCCACCTTCACCTCCAAAAACCCGAACCTACCTTACCAACTGCCCCAGCAGCTGCCAGTCTCCCTGAACGCCCCCCCTGGCCTTCAGCGCTGCTCCTCTGCAGACTCCCTCTCCGAGGAAGGCTACACCTCCTCCTGCTCCCTCAGCTCTTCCTCCAGCGGCACAGAGTCACCGAGCTTCGAGGGTCGGCGCCTGCCCATCTTTAGCCGCCTGTCCATTTCAGACGAGTAGGGAAGGGTTTTACTGTGGGGCTGAATTTAATCAGGGATAGATGGTCTAATTGTTTAACTCTATGTGACCAGGTTCTGATGTAGAGTTTTTGTGCCCAGTCCAAAAACAAAAGAGCAGTAATGTCCACACAATATAGGGTTTTAAATAAAGCAGAAACTCTAAAACAGAGTTCAGATACCAGTCACAAAGGATTAAAACATTATGGTTTCAGTTCCTCTCTGAATCCAGCCAGGTAAACGTACCTAACTTTGTGCATATTGCATTTCTCATCCAAGCAGTTGTAGCGCTGCTCAGTGTTCGTCCAGTTTTAGCTGACTTCTCTTTTTGTTTTATTGTTATTTTCGTAAGGTTGTTCTTTGATGCCATTGTCACTGCTGTATACTGTTGTATACCCATTTTTAGAGACTACTTGGAGGGTACTTCACTTAGTTCGGCATATGCTGTTCCTGCTCAGTGGGAAGTTCTGTGTGAGAATTTCCTGTACGCTGATTTAAGAAGGATTTTAAGATTAGTGCTGTGTGCCCTATGTATGACTGGTGTGCTATACACTTTTTTTAATTTAGCAATGTTGATTTTTACAGATCTTATTTCTTGTTTTACTCCTTACAAATAGTTTGAGTGATGCCAGTCTGCAGCACTTCTCCAGTCATATTTAGGGCTCTCCCACTGTATGAAACCAACCTCTTGTCCGTGAGTAAGAGGGTTAAATAACTGTATGCTGTAACTGATTGATTAATTGATTGGTTGTATGGCTGTGGCCACTTGACCACTTGATTGTATTTGTCAGCCATTTTAATTGCCTGGCAGGGGTTCAGCTAAACGGCCTTAGCAACAACAACAAAAAAGCATAGCAAGTGTAGGCAACCCACTGACTCTCTCTAGTTACCAAAGTTGATGTTTGAGTTCCCCTAACCTACTAGTACTGTTAACACCTAGCATAGAAGTTAGCCATGACAGATAATATACAGGGTTGTGATTATTGTTATTATAGCTTAACACTTTTTAGACGTATTTATTGCTTTTTGTATAATTTGTTGTTTCAGAGTTTGCTTTGTGATAGTGTTTATGCATTTTTTTATAATACCAGAGAAATTATGCTTTACTTATGCATTAATGATGTCTGTCTGCTTGGTTTACGCTAACCAGTAGCTTTAAGAAGGCTTGCGGAGAGGAGAGGAAAGGAAAGGAGGAAGAAAAACATTTTGGCATTCTATATGTATGTTGCCTTATTGGCTAATAGGCCTGAAATCAAGACTCACTGAGTTTTCACATCAAAAGCAGCTCCATAAGTTAGTCAGGGGTTTCTGTCTTCGACTAGAGACGTCTACAGATGATACTACACCTGAAACATCCTCGATCAGTAGCACGAGAGCTACTTCCTGCTGTTGATGTGAGCACACAGTGAGTCTACTCTCCTCTCCATTCAGCCTCACACATTTTTACAATTGTTAAGTGCTGTTATCTAAGTACAAAGCAGAACGGTGGTGAAAGAGGGGTTCGCCACACATTCATGGCCTCAGTGTGAGTCAGCAGTGGTACACTATGACTTGTGTAGTTCAGTTTGGGAGCTACACAACCATCAAAAGAAAGAAAAACTCTATTTTAAAGTTAGAAAAGAGAGCTAATATTTCATCTTACATGTGTGACTAATCTGAGTGTCTATCAAGACTGCTGTATTACTGCATTGTGGTCTTAGTGTGTGGAAACTCGTACCTGTTTAAAATGTGAGCGATCTTCTTCTCTTGTGATGTAAACGAACAGGTGAAAAGGTGACCTTTGTTTATAGTTGATTTTTATCTATCAGATTTGCCTGGCTGACAATGTGTTTTTAGGTCGACCTCTGTTGCACGTTAGCTAGCTAGCTAACTCTCTGCGTGGCAGGTGAAATCAAGCGAGTTCAAATGAAATCCAGCAAGATTTTTATTGTTTTTGTCATGAAATCGACTCAACCTGCCCTGATGAGCCCAGAGAAGCTTCTTGTTGCTGTAGCTTATTGTTAGCTTGACTTGACAGGAAGCGGTTTTTGTAACTTTTGTTAACTTAAAGTCTTATTTATTTTTGTTTTTCAAAGCAAAACCTATATTGTGTTGTTTGACATTGTGTTTTTTGGTTTATTTTACATAATTTAAGTGCATTTATTGTTTACATTCCCTGGGTTATGTTGATATCCTAGCTCTTTATCTTAATATATTTGTCAATCTTTATTTCAAAATAAAAGTCCTTGAAAAATAAGAGCATCCCACTTTTGTTGTCATTTTGTTGTATAACTCACAGGAAGGATTTAAGATATTTTCCTATGAATTAGATCATTTTTATCTTGAGTAACTTGTGAGTAAAAACAAACAGAATAAAACTTGAGCAAAATGGCAAGCCACATAAATATACAAAAGAATGAAATCCAGCACTTTACAGTAAAGTGATTCTGATCCACATCATCTACACTGAGAATGTATGTCTGTATGTTAGTATCCTCACTTCCCCGTGTCCATGCTCAAGCATAACCTGTCTACAAAATCACTTTCCTTATCTCTTACATTTATTCCCTGTTTTCTGGAAGATCATGTCTCATGACTCAGCGGGAAATGATCAGAACTCTGACTCTGATTCGCTGAACAAGATAAACAGTGCAGTTAAAGGCAGTTTTATCTTCTGCAGAGAAGACCACCGTGGACAAAATCTCTTTGTATTAAGAATATCCAGAATATGAGGGGATGCACGAACATTACAGGTGTTTTTTTTAGTGCTGAATTTAACTCTTACACTTGTCAGAATTAATTGATTTCAATGGAAACTTAATTTGTCTTTGGACTCACTCAGTTTGCTCTTATATAAGTATTAACTGCAATAAATGGCTTGAATCTACAATATTTGTTTTGTGTAAAATGGGAGTTATGGGAGTCAAATTCATTGTAAGTGCAGTAAAAACTAGGTTGCCAAATATGGCAATAAAAAAAATGTCGAGCAGGAAATCTTTATGGTTAACACGATGGAATAACACAAATGTTCATTTTTGGCTAACTGTTTCCCACGAGCATCAATTTAAAATGCTGCCACTGCTTCTACGGCCTTTACGATCATCTGTGTCTCATTGACACACAAAGGAACAGAGATTAACTCTTTCTCTTACTTGCGTTTAGGGAATCTCCCAGCCCTCCCCTCTGTGTGTGTGTTTATGTGTGTGTGTGGGAAGAGGAGTGAGTTTTGTTGCAGCTCGTCTGAACAGACCAATTTAGAGTGAGTGACACTGAGGAGAATGTTTGGGCAACAGATGCTCGAACAAAGACTTCCCGGGACACAATGGGACACAGAGATACTTGTGACTGATTTCCATCTATTCACACAAAGTGGAGCAGAAGTTGACGTCCTCCCTGTGTGTGTGTGTGTGTGTGTGTGTGTGTGTTGGTTGTATAAAGTCAATTTACTGTGTTCAAAATAATACTTGCGTGTAGAAATATTATCAGCAAAATGTACTTAATAATAACTAGAAACTATAAATTAAAACTATAATTAATAAACTAGAAAACTTAAAGTATGAAGAATGGCCCATTTCAAAGTATTACATTAATATATGTATTTATGTTATTGTATTATTATTACTGATGCCTTGAACATGTAAACAGCATGTTGTAGCGGTGCTGGAGGTGGAGCTAATTTTATATATACTGTTAATCTATAACAACACACTGTATTTTATAAGATCATGTGAAACCTTAATCTGCAAAGTAACTACAGCTGTCACATAAATATAATGGAGTAAAAAGTACTACATTTCCCTGTGAGATGCAGTGTAAAAAAAAAACCTTACTATTTTACTTAAGTATTCTTACCACCACAAATCGTGTGTGTGTGTGTGTGTGTGTGTGTGTGTGTGTGTGTGTGTGTGGGCAGGCTGAGGATTTCTCTCTGGTGAATGAATAACAGTAGAGTGAAGCAGGAGCAGACTCCCACAACCCCCATGGCTACTTACCATTCAATACCCGTGGTTGTGTGTGTGTGTGTGTGTGTGTGTGTGTGTGTGCATGAATGTGTGTGTGTGTGTGTGTGTCTGTAAGACCTTAAAAAGGCCAAGGGCCATCCCTGTGCAGCCTCTCGACCCCTCCCTCCCCTCCTGGTCATGCATGCCCTTTGTGTTTCCCTGCTTTCCCTTTTCAGTCTAACATCTGTATGCTAATGCTGCTCAATGGGAACGGACTAGAATCATCCTGGGAGAGAGGGTGAGGGGCGGCTTCCCTGTGTTTTTGTGTGTGTGTGGATAGAGATGGGTGAATGAAGTGATTTGGAAGAATTCAGTAGCAGGAAAGGGTTTGTGCTCGGCTTAGAGAGAGAGGAGTGAAAAAGAAGAATTATTGATTAACGGGTAGCTCACGAGGGATCAGAGGGGTTTGGGGCGAAGTTTAAAGGAGGTGTGTGTAAAAGTGACTGCATGTGTGTGTGTGTGTGTGTGTGTGTGTGTGTGTGTGTGTGTGGAGGGGTCTCTCCAAATTACAAATGTCCTCAAACACCCCACAGATTAAACAGCAGTGTTGAAGTTTAAGTTGAGGTAGGAGCTGAAATCAATATGTTTCCTGTCCCACGTAAGCCTCAAGCTCAAGCATTGATTGTGAACATTATGAGCAAACAATGGGTTGGGAGAGTTTAAGTCAAGGAAATACCATATTGAACAACCATATGCCCTGAAAGTGATTGTAGAGTATTGTTTCTTTGCTAAATTAGCAAATGGATTGAACTTTTATCAACCGGTAACAATGTTGGGGAAACCAGTAACAAAACAAGCCAAGTTGACTTTCATTTTAAGTATTTAGCTTACTTCACTGGGATGTTTGGCCTACACTGTGAGGAATGATGTACGTGCAGAGTTTGACACTAGAAGGCTGTTTTCACATTCTGAGTAAGGAAAGTTTCTCTGTGCCCACCTTAAATCTGACTTTAAGACATGTACGCATCAGCATGATTTTGTGATATCACAACTAGTTTGGAAGCCAATTGTTGTCCCAGCCCGCTAAATTATTATTCAAAGCAGAGTATTTTACATGTCTTAAAACAACATAAATAATATTATCAAAAACATGAAATGCATGAGTTTCTGAAAAATGCAACTTAAATATCTGAAATTCCATCAATTGTCCATTGTATATTAAACCTCTGCCAGTTTGGACAAAGTTTGACTACTTTTTGTCAAATATATTACTATTATTTGTCTTATTTATTTTATATGTTAGATATTTTTTGGCATATTTAGCTATTTTTTTCCGCAAATTTTACTAAATGTTGTTTGATACTTTATTAATATTTTTTGTATTTTTTTACAGATATCTTTTCAGATGTTTTGCTCATTTTTGTCAGACAACAATGAACAGAAGTGCGAGTGAAACACGAGCAGCCTGTCTAGACAGCTGGATTGATTAAAATAGGAGTGTATCTGTTCCGTCAGACACACGTGAGATCAACGACTGAAAAACTCAGCTGAAACACTTTCTGTGTAGACACACCATAAGACTCACCATCAAGTGATGGTATTGACATCTTTAGGGACAATGAATGTCTGTACCAAATTTCATAGCAATATCTCCAAAGGTTGTTGGAGATATTTCACTCTGGATCAAAGTGCTGGACCAATACACCTACTGACTGCAGCTAAAAATACAACAAGAATCAGTTGTGTGTTGCTATAAAGCTTGGAAAGGTGCCTGAATAAAAAACAACAAACCTTCTTTCTGACAAACTTGGTGGCTTTCTTCACAATATGCTTGTGCAATACTGGAGTTGTACAAATGCCTTGTGCTAAGCAACTTGACGTGCCAGAGCGGTGAATATATTTTTAACTTCTAACAAAAAATGCTGAAGTTCCAGTTCCTCTCCACTGAAAATAACAGGGAAAACAAGTGCTAAAGTGCACACACATCTCCAAAACCCCCAACAAAGAAGTTCACACAGTCTATCTTCAGTGCCACGAGACATGTGAGACTGTCTCCCCCCAGTGGAGTCGGTCCTCTAGTGTTCCTGTGTTACTGATCTTATTTGGGCTTTTGGCCTGATTGCAGTCCTTGCTTGTATTGTGTCTGATTGTTTGTTGGTTACAGTTTGTTTGATTGTACTTCCATCTGCACTGTGCCTTTTTCAGTCCCAATGGGAATAAAGTAAAGTACAGTAAAGTAATACTGCTGCTTCTGAGAATCACTTTGTCACATCCAGCACATTCACGGGAACACAGCACATCCTCGTACATGGCACATGAATAGACGGCAGCTGGAGAAGAAGCAGTTTTCCTGGTGACCAGTCGACCTGTGGCAGCACCAGCTGTGAAAGACGCACTCAAATCTTTGACTTAGAGGCTAGGTTCACAATTTTTCTTTTTTTTCCACAGACGGTGTATCTTTGTTAAGCTGGATCGAAGGGACAGCAACACAAAGAGGTTATTTCATACCAAAAAAGAAGAAGGGAAACAGATCTATTTACAGCAAGCAAAAAGATCAGTGTTCATATGGGCACCTGACAATTGTTTTAAATTTGGAAAATTGTGAACTTACCCTTTAAGTAAAGATATAGATATTTAGAAGTTAAAGTACTCACTGTTATTAAATGTTCCTTTCACAGAGTTGAATTAATGTTGCATCAGGTCTAACATGTAACAAATATTCCAGAATAATTGATCTATCTGCTTCATTTTTTGTGAATTATATTTAATTGAGTTTTTTATTTGAATACATACATACATACATACATACTTAAAGTAAAATTTAAAAAATAAACCATGAACTTAATAAGAAATAAATACAGTAAAATTTAAGTCAGGGCGTCTTAAATAAAAGTAGAGATGTAGAGAGGTGACGCCATCTAGTGGAAACTTTAGTGAAATACACAAGTTTCTCTCTCTCTCTGTCTCTCAACCAGCTACAATGGTGAAATGCTAATCATGTATTGATGCATCAGTATTAACAATCTAATAATTTAATAGGCTATACCAATAATATAATAAGATATCAGTCACAGGGGCCAGAGAATTTAGTACTTTTACATTTTGTACTTTAAGTGCATTTAGCTGATAATACTTCTGTGCCTTTAGGACATAAAAACCTGGATGACCTGCAATTTTCTGATGTTAAACTCAGACAAAACATTAAAAACGTCTCATAAAAACATTAAAAACATCAAATGTTATTGTACTTGGTCCCGAACAGCTCCGAAACACATTA
>LKNJ01006205.1:0-19795 GCA_002120245.1 Maccullochella peelii | reverse complement strand
GACGTTGTTATGATATGGCGCTATATAAATAAAACTGAATTGAATTGAATAATATAGGTCTAGTCGTTTTTATACATTTTAATGCGGAAATGATACATTTAAAGCCTTAATAAGATGTTATCCTCAGAATGTCCCCTTTGGGTGCTCTCATAGTCACTCTTGCCATCTCCCTGCAATAATCTTTGCAATATTTCCAGAGTACATATTTATGACACTGCAGATTCTTAATCAGCTAATTTATGACACTGAAGAGCGTCATTCATGTTCACTGATACTGCCTGGCTTGTCCTAAACCTGAGCACTAACTTCGGAATTCATAAATTGTTCCCCTTTGATGTTGAGGAGCGCGCGCTTCAGTGCTCCAGCAGGCAATTACTCACTGCCACCATTTGCAGTCTATTGACTTTGTGTAAACTCAAGTCTTTTCGTCAATAAGCACTTGGTGCATCCATCCCTCTTACAGCAGCCGTTTATTGACAGTCAAGCTTTTGGGAAACTGCAAATGACAGGCTCCTCCATAAAAACGCCATCTGATCACTATTAACTTTGATCCGATGGCATCAGGCCATTGTTAACAAACGCTTCGATTAGAAGCTTGCCATACAAAATGAATAGCCATCTGCTGTGGGTAGAGTGGCTGTAAACAGCTTCAGATGGCTGTGTGGAGAGAGATCATTTATCAGCCAGTCATCATCAGCTGTGTTTGCTCTTCCCTCTCACTCACTCTCTGCTTTTCTCTTTTAATTGTCTTCCTTTATCTGTCACGCTCCTCTTGCTCTTCCACTTTTCTTTTTTCTCTTTTATGTCTTGTGGTTTTCTTACTTTAATTTGGTTGGATCCCAGGATTTAGTGATGGATTAAATCAACATCATAAATTTTACATTTGTTTAGGTTGACAAACTGTCACGATGGGTAGGCAGGTAGCAGGGAAAGGACCCAAATGCAGACGGAACAGGGAGACTGGGAGAAGTTCAATGATTTATTTGTTGTCAACAAGCTTACATGCAGGTACAGGTAGGCAGGCAGGTAGACAGGCAGGTCCAGGTTACAGAAGCTCGAAGGAACATACAAAGGGCAAGACAGGAACATGGAACCTGAGCACATGGCAATGCCGTGCTGCACAGCTCAGTCTTGGCCTGCTCTCTCTTCCACCACTCCATTTATTCTTGCTTTCTCAACCTATCAGTCTTTTGCACTGTTTCTTCCTCTCTGTTTCTTCTGATACAGTCTCATTCTCTCTCTGTTCCTCCTTTCACTCCGATCTTTTCTTTCTCCTCCCACTCCTTCTCTGGCCTGCTCTCTTGTCTCTAAATCTCCACCTCTCTGCTCCATCTTTGTTTCCTCCCAGGTTCTTCTCTCTTTTCTTTCTGTTTCTGTCTTTCTTTCTCATTCTCTGTGTCAGAGTCTCTCTGTGTTTGTGCCTCCTCCCCTCCCCTCTCCATCCTCGGAGTCCTTAGTCTTTTCAATGCTGTGTAACAGAGAGTGACATGTTTGGCAGTTACTCTGCTCTCTCCTCTTATAAGGAATTGCTGTCCTGACCCACTTCCACATACTGCCAAAAGATACTGCCAAAGAGAAAGATATGCGAACTGCCTCACTGCATGGACATAATATAATATCTGAAATATTTTGTTTGTCTAGCTATCTAAAATGAGTTCAAATTACTGCTTTGTTTTGATGTGTGTAAAGCGTTTTTAGTCTGGTAGATGAATCTGAAATTGAGAGAAAAATTGTTGTCCTTTAGCTCCACCCACTTAGTTTAATTTAATCATTGGGGTCATTTCTGCCTCTAGAGCAGTGCCTCCAAAAAATTTTGCAATAACTAAATCTCCAATGTTGGCACTATTAACTTTGTTTTTCAGCATGCAGACACATGTACCTGTATACCAAACAGGGATTAAAGCTACATTTAGCAGTACACCAAATGCCTCATTGTGCTCCTAGTACTACAGATCCCACTGCAAATCAACAATTTTCTCTGCAGCTCTGTGCAGATTTAAGCCATACAAAACTGTGAGCACAGAAGGCCATACAATGCCATTGCATTGGAAATGGAATTTAACTCAATTTAAAAAGCGACTGATGAAGAAAGCTGAATATCTCGCAAGATGGCAAAACAAACTCTTGCTGTATGTGTGACAAGGTCATTGGTTACAAACAGAAACCAGAAAAACTTATTATATAAGTATATAATAAGTAATAAGATAATAAGTATATAAGGCTCTGTTGCTGTTAGGGTCTTTCAGAACCCTAGTGTCATAACATTCACTGAGTGGGACCCTGACAGCAATCTGTCTATTGATGGTTTTGGTATTTGATTACAAACTCAGGGGTATGATGTAAGCCTCCACATCAACAAATGGTAGGCAACACAGTTACTGTCAGGGAAAGACTTGGTTATCTTGATGTCAAACTTTTATCAGTGTCACTCCGTCCACTTAATTTGTCTTGTGAATTCCCTCAAATATTCACAACAGTTAACATTGTACAGTAACCTGAAGACAAAGCCAAATACTATTTTTAATGTAGCACAAAAAATATGTGTTTCACCTGGTGCGTCCAACTTTGAATGGGGGGACTTTAATCAGCTTCTCTTAAAAGGGTATTTGCCCAACCAACAAATATGTAACTTGCACAACCAGATAGGATAATGTATAACAGCAGATTTGAAACCTTGATCAGAAATGACTTACTGTTGCTTTGTTGTGGTGGCCTAATTAAATATCATATGAAAACGGTCAAATCTTTTTGTGGAAAAACCCCCCAACCATGCTTGTGATGTGTTCCCTTGTAGCTGGTAACACATTTTCATGCAGAAAATCCCTCTTTGAGTTGTCAGAGTAGCAGCAATGTTGAGTTGTTCACTGTAACAAAGATTAATTCATACATAACTCAGTGTCGCAGAATGGATGTCTTTGTTATTGAAAAATCTGTCTTTGAATCTTGAAAACTTCATTACTGAGTATTTGCACCTACAGTATGTGATCCTCGGCAGCATTACAGCTTTAACTGTGATGAAAACCAGAAAGGACCCTTGTGGCTACAGTTATTAAAATATTTCAATTAACTTTCTCATTACTCATTCAGTACTTCATTATTTTGTGATCTTGTAACATAGTGATGAATGGAACTTTTTAATTAGTTTTTGCTGCTGCCTTGAAAACAAAGCACAGCTGAAAATGTGTTTAAACACACGAATGAATGAAGGGAGGATTTTGTTACCTTTAGACAGAGCCAGGCTAGCTGTTTCCCCCTGTTTCCAGTCTTTGTGCTAAGCTAAGCTAACTGCCTTCTGGCTGTAACTTCATATTTTCCATACAGACATGAGAGTGGTATCAATCTTCTCATCTAACTCTCGGTAAGAATAAGCGAATAACAGTATTTCCCAAAATGTTGAACTATTCATTTAAACTCAATTCCTAAATCATAGACTTAGCTTTAAAATTTCATAGCTGAAAATGTCCACAGTTTGAATGCACAAAGTTGGTTCTCAGGAGGACAGAATCAAAGCACCCACCTACCCACACACACACACACAATGCAAACATACTCCACACACACAGTCAGTAGACCTGGCAGTATGACATGGACCGGTGCCATAATCTGTGGATGCCATATTTCTCTGGGCTGTGTGACATTGCAGAACTTGCGGCTCCGGGAGTTTCACACCCTGCTTTCACTGTCTGCTGAGGCTATGTTCCCACACTGTTTTATAGCTGCTTTTATGTCAGGTTAGGGAGAGCGCTTCATATGCTGCAGAGTTTCATCTACTTGTTTCAGAACGCAGGGAGAGCAGAGTATTTTGCGGTGCTTCCTCTGATCATTTGAATCTATGAAATCAGTTTTAAAGCTCAGTGGAAGTGAGGGTCACAGACAGCAGGGCCAATTCTCTGTGACTGGCAGTTGGCTACTTACAGAACAGTGTGATGGACGCTTTTAAAGGAAGAATTTAACTCAGCCTGTTTGAAAGGTGAAAACAAAGTGGACAGACATCTGGAGAATCAAGTGTTGTTTTCGAAAGTGTGATGACAGCCTCTTCAGGTAAGTGGCAACCAGCAGGAAGAAAACAACTGCTTTCAAATGAGCTTCATGTGTCATTTGATTTTTCCAATTT
Source organism: Maccullochella peelii (assembly GCA_002120245.1). Taxonomy (NCBI): domain Eukaryota; kingdom Metazoa; phylum Chordata; class Actinopteri; order Centrarchiformes; family Percichthyidae; genus Maccullochella; species Maccullochella peelii. The sequence continues at coordinate 15,681 of LKNJ01006205.1, read as the reverse complement.
GGATCGGCTTTCAAGTCGAGTGGGAGAAATCAAACGCACCATAGCCAGTTCAAACGATAATCAGGTATTAATGTTTTTACTGATGAAAAGCTGCTCCTTGTTTCAAAGTGCCCCGCAGTGTGTGGGCACTTGGTTTGTTGCTCGGCTCTATTTAATTTATAATTTAAGACAATCACATTTTTTGAGATCTTAATTTACCCATTTAAATTCCAGAGGAAAGCTTTTAAATACTGTACTATGAGGTCAGTTTTGTATCTTTGCCTGTTATAGTATGGCCCTGGTTGTCTTTTACACATTTGGCTTCCTCAGCTTTTAAGACTATTAAATGCTATTACAATCGATAACTTTTCAATATTGGACGTCATAAAGAGACTCTGGTCATATTGTAGCTGTATAGGTTGTATCCAAAATTGTCCAGAGGGGTCATTGGTATTTATGCACATATGTGTGATCTATATCAATTGGAGTTGAATGTCTTTATGAGGGGCCGTACTAGCCATAATTCATTCTGGCCCTCTCACATACATATATTTCACTGTCACACACATATGTTCTCCTTTCACATACATATCAGGGCTTGAAGTGGCGAAAATAAGTGCCAGCACTCCCCTTATTCACATGTTGGTGTGTGTTTTGGCCGGTATCAGCAAATCATTAAGTATTACATTCTGAATTTCTACAGTGAATAAAAGATAGGACTAGGAGATATTGCTGATGCTCAGAACATGAATTTATTTAACCAAGTAGAAAACCATTTCAGTTATTGAAGTAAAAGATATTTGACTATGTCCACTAGCTTTAGTGCGTGGCTCAATGACGTCATCAGGCCGGGATGCCCTTACTTCCCGGCGAAATCCCTGGATACGTTCTCTTCTCTACTTTTAGTGTGTCAAACAAACGAAGCACCTCTGCATCACCATGCTCTATGTCCAGTTATTCCTCAGGCTATCTACACTAGCTTTGATGGGTGGTGCAATGAAGTCATCAGGCCTGCAACGTTACTCAGACCAGCCGCCAACAGAGAAAAGCAGGCAGGCGAGAACAGGAACAGGTGAACGTCACGTAGTGCCCCCTGGGTAAAGGTCTTTTCAGACGGGGAGCCATTAACACCAAGTAATTCATTTTCAATGAGAGGCGAGCGGACAGGTAGGGAGGCGCGGGCAGTCTGACAGGCGGAGCAACAAGAGTGTGTGTGTGGTGTTTGGACTAATTTCAAATTAGAGGAACTGTATGAAATGTCATGCTGTAACAACAAATACAACTGTGTGATTATGTGCTCTCATTTTGGTTTGCAATCTTGTAAGTATGACTGAAACTTTAAGTGTTTCAGCATTTAAACAAACACACTATGGCTATATTAGAATAATAACACTGATTTATAAAATGAAGCATTGAACACTGGTATTGGTATCATGTTCAAAATGCTGGTATTTATTTGTTATCCATGTATTGATTCTTGTGACATCCCTAATTTTATCCACTTTGTAATGTGGTTATCGAGTTTTTTAGAAGAATGGTTCCCAAACCGGGATCCGAAGACCACCAGGGGTCCTTGAGAGGGGGGGTTCCCAGCAAAAGCACAACTAGATTAATTTCACTTTTATTACACTCATTTCCAGGGTACCTTTGTAGGGGGGATTCTTTCGGACAAGGTCCTCTCAAACACGGGTCTGTCTCTACTGTGCATCTATTTTGGAGGTCCTTGACATGAAAAAGTTTGAGATTGCCTGGTTTCTCAAAATCCCAGAGTGCTGGATTTTTCTAGCTTCCATTTATGTCCATTGCTCACTTTTTGCTCCTCTGGGAAGCGGGGCAAAAAGTGATGTTTTGTTATGTTATGTCATGTCTTTCTATTTGGAACACATTTCTAAATCTGAACCCATGAGTTGAAAGTATTTGATGTTTAATAAATGAAATTCTGAATGAATTTTTCTGCTTTGATTATTTCAAAAATGTAATAAGTAAGTAGGCTAATATTTATAATATATAATTATTTATAATATATAATATTTTTTCATTGGACGATAAAATAGTTTTTTGCCTTCAGTCCAAAATGAAGGCTGCGTGTTGACGTTGCAACCAATTAGCTTTCACTTGTTATCAATGTAAGTTATTTGGCTGTAACATTTGGGCTTATCTTATTCACTGGATGCTCCACCTGTTGGTGGTCTGCACTCTGATTTGGGATGGAGGCATACAGTATATGTCAGATTAACCACTTGCTGTACTGCCTTACTGGTGGAAAGTACTGTACTGTACTACAATTTTGAGGTACTTGTATGTCTATATATGTCCCCATCTTGCATGCACGCAAAGAGACACATGCAGAGCATGCGGACAACGCAATCCAAATTCCTGGCACCGGTTTCGCGCTATTTTGCTGATCAACAGTGGCAGTAACAGGCAAAGAAACATAAAAATGTGCCAAAAAAGGCAGTTTACAGGGATGTAAACGATATCCATAACACAATATTACATGACAGATTCGCAATTTTTCAGGTCTATCTTAAAATAGATTACATGATTTCAATGTCAGTGATGGGGAACAAACTCCACAATCCTCAATGCACAAGTATATTCTTAAGTTAATCTGAAGCTAATAAGAGGCTTCAGCAGTCTGAGTTAGACAATAGTGGGTATCATCCAAAGTAACAGTAGTTTTTGTACCAAATTCCCTCCTTTTGTTTCCCCGAACAATGTTTCTGTGCTGAGATGTGGTGGAAGGACCGTACCGCAGAAGGAATTTAGTACTTAAAAGACTTTAGAATATGCCCACTTGATTCAACTAACTCAGTCTGCTGAAGCCTCTTATTAGCTTCAGCTGAAGTCTGGAATGTATTTTTGCACAGAACGAGGACTGTGGATTTTGTACCTCATCAAACCAAACATTGGTTTAAGAAGGGATCTCTTTAGGGTCTAAATGGACAGGAGGAATGATTGCAGCAAGCAAAACCTTGCACATACATCCTAAAAACCTGCAGGTATTTTCCCCAGGAAAAGGGAGTAAATTTGGTGGAAATTCCCGTGAAATACCAGGATCTCAATTCCCTGGACTAGTGTAGTGGGCGTTCAGAGCACATGCCAGTTCAGAACGGGCCGATTGCTTGGCTCCCGCCGGTATTGCTGCTTGTCTCTCTGGCCTGTGTAGTGATATATTTTGATACTGATTTGGAGTAACTGGGTCACATGACATGAAAATTGAAAACAAATCATGAATTTTCCACAAATATATTCATATAAAATAGAAGCACTAAACTCCAATATAAATATGTGTGTCCTATGTGGCCTGTATAGTGATACATTTTGACTGGGTCACATGACATGGCAAACCTATGTGGCATTTATAATTCATAGCTATAGCGCCACCTATATTTAAAGTGGGTGTACTTCACTTTAAACAAGGGTTTTCACTATTCAAATTTGGTTACCACAACCCACAAGCATGCCTGACTCTAAATTGAAAAGGTATGGTTGATTGAACAGGGTTGCCATTGCAGACGAATTATGTCAAGTCTAGCCTTTTTTAGCTGTTTTTTTAACATCAAGTGTCTTATATTCCCAGATTCAGCACAGTCAGGGCTATTGAATGGTGATGCCCAGGACACAATTAGGGATGGGCATTTCAAGCAAAAATAGCATTCAACTTAATAGCAAAGATGAGATAATCAACTGGCTGCTGTCATTGCTAACAGCTAGCTATTTAGGACCAGGCTAATGAGCGGTTATTGAGATAAATGAAGGACATACATACAGAAAGATAGAGATTCCTTCCTTTATAGTTAGATATCTATAAAATATGAGAAAAAATCTAACTCAAAATTTCCAATCAAAATAACTATAACTGTTTTCTCAATGTCAAAGCAATCCCAAGGCTATGTCTTTCTCTGTGTCTCCCTCTCTACACCCTCCACTCTGCAGGGGAGATGCAGCACTTAGCGTGGTTGATGCTGGTGATCCTATGGATGGTGCAGGCTGTGGAGGGCTGTCCCGATGTCTGTAAATGCTCCAGGAAGTCTGGTCCAGAAAAGTCAGAGGTCAACTGTCAAAAGAGGGGGCTTCGTGCCTTTCCCTCCAAACTGCCCCCTGATGCCTGGATCCTGAAACTAGGTGAGTACCTTGTGGTTAATCAAATTATCCCTAAGATTGTTGTGATGTTCAAGACACCTGATAATGTATTATTTTACAGATATTTACTGTAAGTAAACATGGGCACTGTGGGCCATAACTACATCAGTAACCAACTTTCTCACTGCTGTTTGAAGGTGAGAACGGTATCACAGACCTGAAGGCCAATGCTCTGAGATCAATTCCAAAGATTGAGAGTATCACCCTGGAACAAAATGCCATCAGGTCCATCCACCCCCAGGCCTTCTCTGGTGCAAAACAACTGATGCTTCTCAATCTCTATGGCAACCACATCACCAACCTTCCATCGAGGGGATTTCAGGTAAAGAGTCTGGCGAGGAATAGATTACAGGTACAGCAATTGCACTGAAATACTCTGACCAGAAAAACTGTTGTTCCTTCCATGTCTCTAGGACCTCCTAAACCTTCGCTTTCTCATGCTGGGCCAGAACCAGATTGGTGTCCTCAAACCCGAGATGTTTGCCGGAATGATGAACTTGTCAGATTTAGACCTTCCTCTCAACGCGCTGACAACGCTCCCGTCTAACGCCTTTAAGCCGCTGATCGCCCTCAAAGTTCTGGACCTTTCCTTGAATCGTATCCAGAGGATCTCTCCTAAGGCCTTCACTGGACTCAGACACCTCATGTTCCTCAACTTAGACAATAACAGGTCACATCACAAATGCCCTTTGGTGGATGCTTCTATAAACCTGCCAAACTTAGTGCACTTAGTAATGCCAGAAGTAGATGGATTTTTGCACTGAGAATCCGACTCGTATCCCATGGATACTGGAATGTTAGGACCACCCCACCGGATAGATACTGCAGTGCATGATTTACATCCACGCAAGAATGGCATGTGTCCTTTACTTTGTAAGATGGATGTGGAGTTTAAAGTTGTGGATGGTCATGTAGTGAATCTGACTTTCATGTCAGATTTTGCGTCTTGTCGCATACCGTTGACATAACCATGACCATGATCTTTCCCAAACCCTAACCAAGTGTTTTAGTTGCTAACCTTATCCTTAACCATCATTTATTTGCCATAACCACAACCTTTCTCTAACTTTAACCATACTGTAATTGCCATGCATGGATATTGTTGAAATTAATCATTTTAAAATGTTGGCACTGGATGTTCAAAAACATTGTCATTGAACGTGATCCAGGGGTTTTCAGAATGATTCAATATCGACTTTTTGTCTGGGGATAGGGTCCTCGAAATGAAATGTCAAAATACAGTTTTTGTCCATGCCCTGTAGAACATTTTCACATTTTTCTAATCTGTTACCCCTATCAGCAGGAAGACATAATTTGTCTGTGCCTTCCAAAACAGTTAAAAACAAACAAAAATGACTTGGTTAGGTTTAGGGAAAGATCATGGTTTGGGATTGGGACTTCACAAGGCTGACACAGACAACCATTCACACTCACACCTACCGCCAATTAACCTAACCTGCATGTCTGTGCCGAAGTACAAAGTGTTATACAGTGTACTGGTGTAAATAAAGGAATTTTGACTCTCTCTCCAAATCCAGCCTGAAGACCGTTCCTGCTGGAGCATTTAGGCCACTGCGATCTCTGGAGATGATGGTTCTAGACAACAACCTTCTGTCCACACTGAGCCCATCAGCTTTGGATGGCCTGGGAAACTTGCAGGTAACACAGTGTCTTGGGTATATACACAAACAGAAAACTAGCCACTTTGTAAATTTAAGGTGTATTCATGGCTAACGTCGGTAAAGAATTAAGCGATCTTACCAGTAAACATTTTATATCCACTTAAATTCAGCCACCACTTGCACATAGTTGTTCATATGTTCAATGAGACTGCATTGCACATACGTTTCTTATTGTGCATTCAACTAAATGCCACAAAACTAAACGTGCTGAATATTGAACCAGGAGCTCTACCTGAGGAACAACGAGCTGGAGCACCTGCCACCTGATGTGTTCAGGAACATGGCCAAGCTTTCTCAGCTGGTTCTCAGTGGAAACCACCTGAAGACAGTGAATGGAAACATTTTTGCCCATATGCCTGGTAAGACTACCACCAGCCTTCCTTTTCACAGGAACAAAGGAGTGACTCATAATAATTAAGGTAGAAATGACTACATTGTTTACTGATGCCAGCATGATTCACTTTTAGTGACTGTTTTTCTTTTCTAACCCCTCTCAGACCTGAAGAAGGTGTACCTCCATGACAACCCGTGGCAGTGTGACTGTAACATCATCTCCTTGGTGCAGTGGATGGGACAGACTAAGGCCACCCTGTCACCTCGGGGCGGCCTGAGGTGCGTGAGTCCTCTGGAGCTCCGAAACAAGAGCTTCTCTAGCCTCCAAGCTGACAAGCTTCTCTGCCGCACCTAATGCCAGAAAACCTGGTTGAAGACCACAGCGTGGGCTCGGGGCCCAAGGAGATTCAGATAATGAACTTTTACTCAAAACAGATCTTTTTACTCTGTATACTTGGCTAGTGTTTGTAGAGTTAACTTGTGTCTTATATGATTTCTCAAAGCTGCAATGCGATCAATAAATGTCCCTGTAGTATAGTTATCTCCTCTACTTTGAGGAGAGTTTTCACCTAAAAACCTTGCATAAAACATCACCTTTTAGAAACTTTGCTTTGACCACCATGTATTTTTGAGTTTAAAACAAAGAGCTATATATGCAATTTTAAGTAAGTATGAAACCATGAATATCACAAAAAACCTGATTTATGAGGTTTTCATTTGACAGAAAGACTGTATCATTGGTGTATTCTGCATCAGTAAAGAACAAGTGCTCTTCCTCATCTCCAAATTCAACACTGAGATTAATATTATAATCTCATATTGCTTGTCATATAGAGGCTACGCAGATTTGGAAAGTGACGTGTTACATGCAATGGGATTATATTAATCCAATTCCAGGAAATGTTTCTGTAATCTTTTATAGTTAATGTAAAAAAGAAAGACATTTGGATAGTGAGATGATATACATTGCCAATTTTCTGCACAGATAAAAATAAAAGGTAAGATAGGTGGAGATATTGTAATATACTGAAATTGTAAACTCTAAATAAGATTAAAGGAAAATAAAGGAAAATGATCCAGTGTGATTTTGCCATGCAGCCCAGTAGTGATACACCACATGGCCAGAAGTATGTGGACACCTGAACGTTACACCCACATGTGGGTACTTGAGTTTGCAGTTCTATACTTCGCTCATTTTGAAAACACAGCCTCATTAATTTCAGAGTAAGCAAGGACTGGTTGCCAGTAGACAGGATTCGGACATTCCTTGTTATGGTTGGTGGAGGTGTGGAGTTAACAAGCAAAAATTATGTTTACATTTAGTGTAACTCACCAAATTGTGTGTATCCAGTCTAACAAATGAAATGAAAGTGTTGAGTGAATTTCCTTTCTCATTAAACATTTGCATTATCCATTTTTTTAAATATATAAATGTGTCCTTTGTTTACATCCATGCTTGATTGCTAGCTGTCTTTTTTTTCACTGCCTTTGTTGGCATCCCATTTTGTTTGTATTGTGCATGTCACGGTTCTACAGTGCCCATGCCTCTGCTGGTATTCTGGTGCCCTTTTTTCTCCTCCCGCCCCCCGCCTCTTGTATACTGTCCTGTCTTACTGTGTGCGTGTGTGTTTGGAGGGCATGGCCCCCATCTTCCACCACCTGTTCGAGTTTGCATCAGCCACCTCACCTGGAACCCATCAGCTCATCACCCTGCAGTATTTCTACTCCGGCTTTCCACCCACTCATCCCCAGATCATTGCTTCAGCTCTACTGGTAGCAAGTACTCTGGCTTCAGTAAAAAGTCTGCAAAGTTCTTTGAAACTGTCCTTATCAGATCCACTCACTAACCTTGTCTTCTGTGCCTCAGGTTCTTGTAAATCTTCAGTTCCACTCAGCCATGCCTCTCTGGACCTCCTGTCTACCACGTCCTCCCTTCGTCTTCCCTGCTTCCAACCTCCCCCCTCCTTCGCCTCTCCACTTGGTGTTTCCCTTTGCCAGTTAAGAATAAAGTGTATTGCTTCCCGACTGTGTGTATCAGGCAATTTGGATCCTACATGCATCAGTGCATGCGCATGAGAGTGGATATGTACCATAGAACCAAAACAGGGACATTTACTTACAAAATGTATGACCATAAAACACTTAGCACATCTACACCACTTGGGAGTGGGTAGTTATAGTTACCTTTTCCTCCTCTGAGCGTCTCCTTTACATTCATTCAAACAACAGAGTTGTGTCACAGTAAATACAAAGAACACGATGACTGTGTTGTTTCCTTTCTCGTGAAAATTGTGTCTCTGCTGTGTTTTTTTTGTGTGTGTTCATTTGTCTCTTTAGCCTAAGCTTCATGGTAATTCAGATAGGATAGAAATGCAAAAAGGAATGCACAAAAGTGACTTTAGTTCAGCTCCCCAGTTTAGGTCCTGTGGCTCTATAGTTTCTGGAACCAAACCATGAAAGGGCAGACCCAGACCAGAAGGAGGATAGTAGAGCATGATATTCTGCCCTAAGTTTCTGTAATTGACAAGGTGACTCTCATCGACCTCCTCACACAATGACTTTGACATGAAAACGGCAGCGTCTCCCTCTCCAGCGGGGAGATAATCGCCATAATTTCCACCTGCATTAAACCTGCTATTATAGGAGGGCGCCTAAGAACAATATAATAGCTAGGTTTTGTTCGAGCTGCAGCTTTTCTCACCTCTGTTGGTGGCTCCGGCATATTGTACAGAAAGTCAAGATTTTTAAAGGGGCTCACTTTGATCATTGAGACCATACACCAACATCTCAGCAGCTCACAAAATGGAAACATTTCATCCTCATCAGAATTTCTGATTATTTGATTTTAGATTGAAGTGTGAAATTACAGAAGGAAACTGCTGCTTAGTGTGAAATGTGAACACACACATATGTGTATATGGCATGTCTAAATAGTTCACACAACATGTAGTTGTTTAACATGTTTTTGTGCCCTGGGTTTTTGAGATCCTTGTATCATGTTCAGTTCAGGTCAGTTCAGATCTTTATTGTCCTACAAGAGGAAATTCTTTTTGCAGCAAAGCAGCATAGAAACGCAAACATAAAAAAAGAAACATAAACCCAGTAAAAATACACTGAAAAAATTGACATTTAAAATGCTGTACTATTTATGCACTGAGACAAAAGGCCAAGGAACTGAAGAATAGGGTCAATATAAGACACCTCCGGGGGACGGCCCGGGAACTGGAGGACTAGGGCGGTGCAGGTCACCACAGGCGAATGGCCTGGAGGCAGGGCAGAACTGGAGCTGGTGACCTCTGGGGGATGGCCCGGAGGATGTCCAGACTTGCGGAGCCGCTCAGGAGGCCGGGCAGGAGGGTGGCGCTGAGGAAGGCACCGCTCTGGAGGCCGGGCAGGAGGGCAACGCCGAGGAAGGAGCCGCTCTGGAAGCGGCGGGACATGACCCAGAGACAGAGATGGAGGCTGCTGCAGCTCGGCAGAGACCGGAGATGGCGGCAGCTCAGCGGGCACGAGAGCAGACTGCTGCAGCTCAGCAGGGGCAAGAGCAGGCGGGCGCTGGACGGGTTCTGGCAGAGGCGGCCCCTGGACGGGACCAGGGGGCTGCAGCAGCGGCTGGACGGGACCAGGAGAGGGCTGCAGCTCGGGCACAGGAGCAGACGGAAGCTGCGGCTGGACGGGACCAGGAGAGGGCTGCAGCTCGGGGACAGGAGTAGATGGAAGCTGCAGCTGGACGGGACCAGGGGGCTGCAGCAGCGGCCGGACGGGACCAGGAGAGGGCTGCAGCTCGGGGACAGGAGCAGATGGAAGCTGTGGCTGGACGGGACCAGGAGAGGGCTGCAGCTCGGGGACAGGAGCAGACGGAAGCTGCGGCTGGACGGGACCAGGGGGCTGCAGCAGTGGCTGGATGGGACCAGGAGAGGGCTGCAGCTCAGGAACTGGACCAGGTGTTGGCCAGGCCGCCGACAGGGAACCTGGACCAGGTGTCAGCCGGGCCACCGACGGGGGAACAGGCTTGGGGGCAGAGGTGTCTGGAGAGACTGGCACAGGGAAACCAGGCTGGGACTCCGGGGAGGTGAACAATTCTGTGATCCACGGAAATAATCCATCCCTTACCCAAGGTTCCGAGGCCACTCTCTCGCGTGCTAAAGACAGGGCAGTCTCTTGGTATCAGTTGTATAGGGTCATCTTCCACAGGGTGTGGAGACACAGCAGATCGCTCAGCAGCCTGTCTGCTGGGTCCATAGTTGGTGGGTTCATTCTGTTAAGGTGGGGGAGCAGGGAGAGGACCCAGGCACAGACAGACGCGGAGGCTCAAACAGAGTCAAGGAATCAGGGGCAGGTGTGTAACAGGGAGCGGATGTAGACAATCAGACACGACGGCAGGAACAACAGGAAACAAGAGACCAGACTACAACATAAGACAGGAAACAGACAAGACAACAGAACCTAACAATTATTCCAATATGATCTGTTGTCACTTGAGAAACATATATGTGTTAATGCACTGCCAGATATATGTACTGAATGGAAAAACACATTGCATCATTAGAGGCATTCCATGCAGTCTTATTTCAAAGGATCTTTTCGAAGCATAGATATGCGGCTGCCGTTGATGATAATTCAAAGACTTTAGACTCCTGGGTCTCTTACATTTTCCCTTTGTGGTCCTGTTAATCAAACGGCTGGCGTATGTTATATATTAATACTGTATGTGTGTGGCATCCATAGCTAAGCAGAATCCACAAAAATCGGGAAAATGTTCCAGAAACAGAGCAACCCGATGTATGATAATTGTTGTCTGTGTAAATAGGAAATTGTTTGCTAACATACTCACCATTCCAACTTCATAAAGGTTAATATGCCAGTTTTGTGTTTACAGCTTGTTCTGCTGCTCCCAAGTGGCCAAACAAATCAATCAATGTCGTTTAAATATTTTGATCATGTTCTTCTGAGAGTGAATGGTGGGTAAAAGCCAGGGGGAATCCGGGGTAAACGGGACTGCTGGTTGGCAAACACTTGCCTTGCTTAAGTGTTTTTACACAAAATGGTAAATGCCTCTCAGCTGAATGGATACTGATAGCACATTAACCCCAACGGAAAGAGACCAAGCGAAAGAAAAAAAAAAAAGGAATCCTCAGTACCAATGCATGTACTGTCAAATGCGAGCACTTATGTATGAACCCAAATGTTAAAGTGTTTGTCACTAAAAGGTTGTAAAACATATGTCTACTATTTAAATTTCCAAAACAGTGCAGCACAATTTATTTTTTTGCTGCTAATATCTCACTAACAACGGACGATATGTTCTAATTAAACAAGGCACAAGGTGGACAGGTAAACTGTTTTCTCTCCCTCTCTACCTAAAACTTATATTTAACCAGTGGTATTCATTTATTTTGTGCTAACAAGGGAAATGCCTTTCTCCTCCATCCCTCTCGTCAAATTGTTCCCTGGATAAAGCAGTGGAGTGCTCATTGGAAGGCCCGGGACCATTTTGGCTCTGTTAGACTTTTAAATGCACAGCACAGAGGAGAGAAAATAACTAACACTGCCTCATACCAACAGGGATACAATTACAGATAAGTCATTTCCCTATTGTACATGCTTTTGTCTATAAAATGTTTTGTGAGGTTAGTAGAGACTGTTTTGATATAAAACAGTTGAGCAGAGGATTTAGAGGATCCAACAGAGTACTGTGGTTTAAGAATGAAATGCACATCACACATGAATTTATTTATTTTTTTCTTCATCATCCTACATTTGCCAAAATGTACATGAGCTTTGTGTGTATGTGTCTGTCCACAAGATCTTCTCAGCTGCTCAATGAAACAACTAACTGGGACACTCAGTAGGACTTTTGTGGGACAAATTAACCCTCATCTTGACCCAGAAAAAGCAGCTTACAAGGCTCATGTTGATGTTTCTGGCATCAAATTGAACATTTTGACATTTTCTTAAGCCAGTTTTCTTACTTTTGTTTACCCATGATGGCTGACTGAGCCTTTTCAGTTGTTCCCAGGGCCTGGTTTCAAAATTATTGTGAAAATGACTGCCCCATATGATTACAAACTTCCACTTGGCCTCATTAGGTAATCCATTTATTTAACCTGAGCAGCTCCACTGGGGCTTACATTCCTTTCTAAAGGGCAACTTAAGCTGTGGTGACTGAGTAGCCATTTAGAAAAAGGAGTCATATATTGATGGTACAGAGGGCGAACTGTCCTATGACTGTCCGCAGTAACTCAGTAGGTCAGTACCAGCAGCACAAGACCAGGACAGTTCTGTTCACTGTGGCTCCTAATTACCAATAGGTGTGAATATGTGTGTGTATCCAGGCATAGGCGTACATTTTGAAAAAGGATTGTTAGGTTTTGATTACATGTCTTGGTTTGTCCGACCAGTGGCCAAATCCCAAAAGTATTCAATTTATTATAATGCCAAGTGTCACGTGGCATGGTTGGGAGAGGACCCAAATGCAGACAGTAGTGGAGGCTCAAAGCAGTTACAAAGGTTTTTTCAAATGCTTACTTGATGCAGGTAGGCAGACAAACAAGAAGGTAAGCCCAAGTACAAGAAATCACAGGAACACTAGAAATACGTCCAACAAGGGCACAATGAGCACAGAACACACATCTAAACGCAGGACAATGGACCGACAAAGGGCAGAGACTGGTATAAATAAGGACGAGACAAATGAGGGAAATCAGGGACAGGTTTGTGATGGGGAACAAGTGAAGACAATCAAAGACAGAGACACAAGGGCAGGAACACACTAGAAACAAGAGACAAGACTTCAAAATAAAACAGGAAACCAAACAAAGACTACAGATCATGACACCAAGACCAAGAAAAGTGGCAAATGTTCACATTTGAGAACCTGGAATAATCAATTTTGGGGAATATTTACTTGAAAAATAACTTATTATAAATTAGTCAATTATCAAAATTAGTTTTCTGTCAATCGACTAATCGTTGCAGCTCTAAAAGCCGCTGTAAACAATAATGTTTTGATTTAAATGAGCTGACAGTGTTAGCAGACCTCAGGCATTCAGGAAGCTTGTTTCACAGGTGGGGAGCATAAAAACTAAAAGCTGCTTCACCTTGCTTGGTTTTGATCCTGGCAACATGGAGTAAACCTGTCCCGGATGACCTGAGGGGTCTGGATGCTTTGTGACATACAAGTAAATCAGAGATGTATTTAGGCTTTAAAATCTATCCTCTGACACACAGGAAGCCAGTGCAGTGATTCAAAGACTGGTATAATATGCTCCATTTTCAGCAGCATTCTGGACAAGCTACAGCTATCTGACTGATTTCTTACTAAGACCTGTGAAGACACCATTACAATAATCTAGCCTGCTGAAAGCAATTGAAAGCAATACAGAATGCCTGAAATCCTGACTGCATTCCATTCCATTATATTTTGAATTGTCACCTGGCATCTGAATTTTGTGTTATCCTTTACATAAATAAAGACATTTCCACCATAAATTTATGCAGAAAATGCACAAATTGGTGCATACAAATTCCCCAGAACGTGGGAAATGAAATGTTTGATGCTCAAAATTGAAAATAATTTTGTACTTTTACATAAGTAAAATTTTGAATACAAGACTTGTCTGTCTGAATATTTCTATACTGTGGTATTACTTCTTTTACTTAGGTAAAAAAATCGCAGTACTTCCTCAACCACTGATTGCTCAAAGCATTCACTTCCTCTACTCTTAGAATGATATCTTTGTGATTTCTGTAGTCATTTAATGACGAGTTGTTCTTCCATTGTCTTCTAAGTCTAACTCAAGCTGTTGAGTAGATTCACTGGCTTCACTTTATTTTGCCAGCCAAATGGTAAAACTCAATTTACAATTAAATTATCATCCGCTGAGTTTTAAGTCATTTTTTAAATTTTTATCTTGTGTACATAAGACAAAAAAATATATAATCTTTTGGAAAGTTGGGGGCTCTATAATTTAACACTCTGAAAAGGGATTTCTATTGTGCATGATGATTATGGCATAGATATTATAAAGAGTATGGCCTAGACCTGCTAGAACTGAAGGGATTAGACTACCAGAAGGCAACATAGCAGATGTTGAGGACAGTTACAAGGATCTTGGGATCCCACAAGCAAATGGGAACCATGAAGAGATCGCAAGAAAATCAGCCACAGCCAAATACCTCCACAGAGTAAGGCAAGTCCTGACAAGTTAGCTGAATGGGAAGAACAAGGTCCGAACTATCAAAACCTACGCCCTGCCCGTCATCAGATACCCCGCTGGCATAATAAGCTGGCCAAAAGAGTAGATAGAAGCCACCGATATAAAGACAAGGAAGCTCCTCACAATACATGGAGGATTTCACCCCAAGTCCAGCACCCTGAGACTGTACACTAAGCGGAAGGAAGGAGGCCGAGGACTAGTGAGCATCAGAGCCACTATCCAGGATGAAACAACAAAGATCCATGAGTACATCAGGAAGATGGCCCCAGGTGATGAGTTGCTTAGTGAATACCTCAGGCAGCAGAAGCCCAAGGAGGAAGTAGAGCAGGTGGAACTGTCATGGGAGGACAAACCCCTGCACGGTATGTACCACCGGCAGATAGAAGAAGTGGCTGATATCGAGAAATCCTACCAGTGGCTGGAAAAGGCTGGACTCAAAGACAGCACAGAGGCACTAATCATGGCAGCACAGGAACAGGCTCTGAGCACAAGATCAATAGAGGCCGGGGTCTACCACACCAGGCAGGACTCCAGGTGCAGACTGTGCAAAGATGCCCCTTACACAATCCAGCACATAACAGCGGGGTGTAAGATGCTAGCAGGCAGGGCGTACATGGANAAAGTCTACTAGAAGATGTGAATGCAGCACTACAGACAATCCCTACTGCGACCATCACTGAGACCAACAAGCTGATATACACCACAGCAACAGTGATCCTTGAGATGCTTGGCTACAAGATGAGCAAGAGAAGCCATAAGGAGCAGTATCCTCCATGGAGAAGGATGGATTCAGGTTCAGGTAACACGGAGAGAAGTTAGCCAGCTATCAGAATGACAGAAAGGTGTGATGGAGAAAGAAATATGCTGCCTAAGAAATATAACAAGCTGCCCATACCCGAGGCCCTGGAGACTGCCAAACAAAGACTCACAGCCCTGGCCACCCACCTGAAGAGGTACACCAGAGAAGTGTCTACCACACCAGGAAGGACTCCAGGTGCAGACTGTGCAAAAATGCCCCTGAGA
Source organism: Maccullochella peelii (assembly GCA_002120245.1). Taxonomy (NCBI): domain Eukaryota; kingdom Metazoa; phylum Chordata; class Actinopteri; order Centrarchiformes; family Percichthyidae; genus Maccullochella; species Maccullochella peelii. The sequence continues at coordinate 299 of LKNJ01006205.1, read as the reverse complement.
CAATCCAACACATAACAGCGGGGTGTAAGATGCTATCAAGCAGGGCGTACATGGAGCGCCATAACCAAGGGGCTGGCATAGTGTACAGAAACATCTGTGCCAAGTATGAGCTGGAAGTCCCACAGTCAAAATGGGACATACCTGCGAAAGTGGTTGAGAATGACCAAGCAAAGATCCTGTGGGACTTCCAGATACAGACTGACAAACTGGTGATGGCGAACCAACCGGACATTGTAGTGGTGGATGAACAGCAGAAGAGGGCAGTAGTGATAGATGTAGCAATCCCAAGCAACTGCAAC
>LKNJ01006204.1:0-19237 GCA_002120245.1 Maccullochella peelii | reverse complement strand
TTTCCTTCTATTGCTTTCTCCGAGTATTTTCTGCCTCCGGAGCTGCGGAGTATGGATCGGTGGTTGCGGTGCTATGGAATCTGGATCGGTGGTTGCAGAGCTACGGAGTCTGGATCTGGGGTTGCGGAACTGCGGAGTCGTGATCTGGGGTTGCGGAGCTGCAGAGTCGTGATCTGTGGTTGCGGAGCCTGGATCTGTGATGCGGGCCATCCACTGCCCCCGTGCTGCTGTTATTGTTATTTTTGGACTTATTATTAGTATTACTACTATCACATTGCTANTACTTTTATTTGTATTAACATTAATACTATTTCCACTACTGCTGCTTTACATCTGTATCTAGAACTGAACTGTGCTGTGCAACTGCATGTTCACTTTCCTCATGCTCTCTCTCTCTCTCTCTCTCTCTCTCTCTCAACCCAACCGGTCGAGGCAGATGACCGCCCACCCAGAGCCTGGTTCTGCTGGAGGTTTCTGCCTGTTAAAAGGGAGTTTTTCCTTGCCACTGTTGCTTGTGCTTGCTCTTGGTGGGAACTGTTGGGTCTCTGTACACATAAGGAGTCGGTCTAGACCTGCTCTTTATGACAAAGTGCCCTGAGATAACGTTGTTATGATATGGCACTATATAAATAAAACTGAATTGAATTGAATAAAAAGTAATAATAATCATATTTAACTTAGAGAAGCCAGTGAGAACAGATACTTTTTTACCCTTTTTTAACTCAACAGTATGGGCTGAGCTGAATGATAACTTTTAGTTTGAAATTACGGATGGCTGGGGGATCTAAACTACACAGTCATGGAGGAGAGGAGTCGACATGTCACAGATAGAAGAAAGTGCCATGTCATATTAAGAACTTGTAGGTGATTAAAGGAGTCTTAAATGTATTCTGAATTTAAAGGACAACCAATGCAGAGAAGCTAAAACAGGGGTTATATGTCATCTCTGATTAGGTTCAGGAATGTTGCTGCTGAACTCAAGACCAACTGGAGAGTCAGGAGACATTAAAAGCATCAAAGTGTTTATTACTGCCTAGATTTCCACGTAGAGCGACACACTTGACATGATTATCGACATATTTCTTAGCTAGAAAACAGGCCTCAAACCCACATGGTTAACAGGGGACAAAGAATAAAATTAGATCTTGGCAGAAATGTAAGGTGGTTGAAAATCTGTATAAAAATGGAATAAAAAATAAAACATAGCAAGATATAATAAAATAATTAAGTAGGCACAAACACCAGCAGGCTTAGTCAGTAACACTTGTAGGTACAGTGAGTCAAGAATCCAAAATCAATCAAGTTCAAGAAAGGGATGGAAAAGAGCCACCTGCCCAAACGAAGCATTGAAATTCAGAGTGAAGTGGGTGTGAAGTGTCAGATACTGTTTGATGAGCCTTCTGCCTGGCCTGATCTGCATACATATTTGACATTTGGTTCAGTGGCCTTCCAATAAATATGCTGCCTGTATTCACATTTCCTGCCAGTTAAGTTCTGTTCTTGGTTCCCAGGTTCTGAGTTCCCACATACCAAACTTAAAAGGTAAAAATAACACTTTTAACAACACTGTTTTAACTGTGACTTACATAAAATATCCTCTGATGTTGTAAAACTGTAAAGCCTACAGTCCAACTCGTTAATTCTACACTCTGAGTTCAGTACATACTGGGGCTGCACGAGTACACACTTTTTCGGGGAAATAGCTCAGCTTCACACTCTGATTCCGACACTGACAAAAGTCCTCACCTTCTCTCGCCTACTTGGCTTTGGTGTTTGAGATGAAAATATTACAACCTTGAACACTGGTACAGAATCACTCAAGTACTGTGGCCACGTGTAGCTAACTTTAAGCGAGCAAGTGGCGAGTGACACATTTTCCCCTCAAGGGTGGTTTGCAGTAGCTGTAAAAGCCCTGATGCACTCACTGCTGAGATTGTTCAGTACTACTGCAGACCTGTCTGCTTGACTCAATGCTTGGGATACCAGCTTCATGCTACACATTGTACTCGACAATTCCTGCACATACAGATCTGCTGCCAGTATGCTGAGGAATACCAAAGCTTCTAGTTGGGGCTTCAGGGCTTGTCAGATTCGTTGATATAAAAGTCTCAGACAGTCGACAGCAAATTCACTTTAGTCAGAAACCTAGTGTTAGGCCAGTTTAGAGTGACGTGTTGAAGTTCTGGTGTTAGTTCTGATACAATGAACTCTGTGAGAAAACATAGTGTTGTTGGCGTTAACATCAGAGAGTTATTACACTATTCAACACGTTTAATCAAAAAGTTCTCCAACCTAAAGGACAGAATAGGTCATTTTCCAATGACTGCCAAAACGACATATATAGGCGTACCGGACCTTCGTCGTCATGGTTACAACAACACGTGGTTAACGTGAAACGGTCGCAGTTTGGTTAGGTTTAGGTGCCAAAACTACTTGGTTAGGTTTAGGAAAAGATCATGGTTTGGGTTAAAATAAGTATGTTAGTTACGTAACTTATGTATGTAACTTGAAAGAAAGACACCTGATGGAAACAGGTTTATCTTTATAGCACAAAATGGGGCCTAGTTTTTTGTCTGTTGCTTGTGGCAGTTCATAAATGGATGTTTTCTTTCTGGATTCCTCACTGTTCAGTCAGGAAGGATATAGAGTAAGCAGAGCTGAAAGTGGCGGTCATGCCCAGTGTTGAATTCAAGATTTGATCCACAACTATGCTGCATGTAAGGTGAATTGTTAATTATGTATTTTGTCCTTCAAGTCAGGCACATCTCATCATCATCATCATCACCTCCATCCACAGCACTATCCTCACCCAGTGGGAGTTCCCTCTCTGTGTCCATTAGTAACAGTGACAGTGAAACGTCTTGACACAACCCAAGGGAATTAGAAGTGATGAAGAGGCACTGCAGAGTTCCTCAGCCAGAGATGTAAGTTTATCATCAGGTGTCTACATGTGAATAGTTTAGATCATATCTAAATAGTCTTTGTTGTCACCTTTCTGATTTATTTCATGTGCTTGAATTTTTTTATTGCCATTCAACAAACAGTAAGATCAAAACAAACCCATGTCAAAAGCCTGACGTTACGTCCACAAAAATCTGGACTAAACATAAATTTGTCAGTTTCAAATTTGATCATTGATGATTTGATCATTATTACCATCCTGGTATCATGATGATGTCTGAAACTAGTTTGCTGCTCTAGGTGTAATTTTAAACAGTTAAATATACTTCTGCGAAGGAAGGACTTTTTTTTCTATTTTAATTTGTGTGTTAGTAGAATTACTCACATTTGTTTTGATTATTTGTTTTGTACTGATACTCATTTTCACTCTGGAAAGGTTCCTTGTGGACCAAGGAATAACCCATTGAATTTGGCTATTGATAGACACAGAGCCAAATCCAGGCCAGGCTGTTCGGCCTTGTTAGAAGTATACATTGTAACGAGTGACACTCTAATTCAGTTTTGTCTAATCTGTTTAGCTGATAAAACAGAATCTGAAGAAACTGGGACACTGTGTGACAGCAGCAGAAGAAGGCAGATAGTTAACATTCCTGCAGCACACAAGACTGAAGGGTAAGTGATCCCAGTGGTTAGATTTGATTGTAAGGATGAGCAAAATTGTGTGAAATAAGACAGCTTACCCCAGCAGTTAGGTGGTTAACTTTTGTTTTATTTCCTTTTAAATAAATTCACACACTGCGTGATTACTAAAATGTAGGTATTTAGGTTAACTCAAAAGTGTTAATCTAACACTTTCCTTCTGGGTGAGTGGTAATTCTAAATAACTTTTAAATTTGCAGTGTGGGCGAAGCTCACTGTTCCAGTTTGGTTGATACAAACCTAAGATTACTTACTTAGTACTACTACTACTACTACTACTTGTCTGTCTAATTGGGAATGGTACTGTATACATGAAATACAATAGGCCCAAGAACTGAGCCCTGAGTTATCCCATAGGTCAGTGGGGCTAAGGAGCACATGTAAAGAACTCTTCTGAGGTGAACATAGACTGTATATAAAGATGGACGACGCATCATCATAAATTAAGCCAAAATATCCCGGATACGGGAGCTGCCATCTTGCGCTGGTGACGTCATTTGGAGCCAGAGTCTGTGTAGTAGTGATCCGCTGCTTGAGTTCCCGCATATACACCCGCCCGAACCAGTTGCGAGCACACTCACAGTCACCCCTTTTTATAGCATTAAATAACTAATTAAAACCAAACTTATCAGCTTCACCTTTGGGGAGCCATCATGTCGTCCATCTTTATATACAGTCTATGGAGGTGTGAGATGATTTTGACCGGCTATAAATTGATTTGCACCTATTGGTAAGTATGTATTGTTTGGTACGTTTTCAAACCAAATACTTCATTATCAGACATTGGAATGCATAAACAGTTTTTTTTTGTTTTGTTTTTTGAAAATATACATTTTGAATGCTTTGTGTTTGGTTTTTGAGCAGAAGAGATACAGTGTGTGTGTGTGTGTGTGTGTGTGTGTGTGTGTTGGTGTTTACACATTGGTTTGTGTGTGTGTGTTTGTGAGTAAGTGTTGTTTGTGATAAGTCCAGCTAAATGGGCAGGAGGCACACAGTCACACATGGCAGCCTGCCTTCCAGAGGAGGTGTGTGTTGGTCACACTTTCCTCTCCAGCAGCTATTGCCAAAAGACACAGATTTTGTCACCAACACAAATAAGTCCTATTTAGTATTCTTTCTGAGAAACAGCAAAGACAGTTTATATACACTGTGTACACCTAGCTGTCAGTGATACAGCCAGAGAATGATTTTGTAAGCATTTCTTTTGCACTGATCACTCAAGGATGAAAGTACTGAATTTCAATAATTAATTTCAATGCTGCCGCACTGAATTGTTTCTGGTGATAGTTTTTTTTGTATACTTTCCCTTTTGGGTGAATATGTAGAAATAGACTGCTGGAAATTGTGGACTTTAACAATTTAATATATAATCCATTGCATTGTGGTTCCAAAAAAGTAAATTTAAAATCCAGGAATTTCAGCACCTAGTAAAGTTCCTGTCAGCTCAGCGGTGTTCATCAACAACCTTATAATCCACTAACATATATATGTTCGTATTTTTGTGATGGGAAAGCAAAATGTTTCCTACTGCATCATCTTTAAATAAAATATTTTTTTTCACCAGCAAAGGAAAGCTAAGTAAAATGTTATCCTCCCAACATTATCACTATATGTTGAGTAGAATATGTTGACACTTGATCGCTAAATTTAACACCACCCTATTACTCTAACAAATGTTTTAAGTCAGTTTGTCTCCATGGACATCACCAAAGCGAATTCAGATTTTTCAAAAAACCACAAATAATTGTATTATCTGTGCAGTAATTAAAAATGAAGTGAAAATATGTTTGATCATGTATTATTAATGAATCTTAACATTTAGCAGTGAATTTGCTTTTCCACAAGGTTTACAAACTTACAAAAGATTTATGACAAATGGCAAGACAAATCCCCTCCAAGTCTCAGCTTCAGCAGGAAGACACAGGAAACAGAGGTATAAATCTCCTTGTATTTCCCATCACCTTCTTTCTGGTTGCATCACGCACTGAGCCATTCAACTGGACACACTCTGTACTTGTTTCTGAAAAACTGCCATCAGCCTGGAGTCAAGCTGATGCTTACCTGGGCTGAATTGCATGTTTGGTCTCTCTGGCTTTCACTTTTTCCCTTTGAGCCTATATTCTTAGTTATCTGTTTTCCTCCTCTCTGTGTTCTGTAAGTGTATTACTTTCAAATAGCAAACAATATGAGCCCTTTCACACAGCACAATTGTTTATTCCGACTTGAAAATTCCCTTGACCTCCCCAACAATTGTTAAAATTCATATAAGCCCTGCAGCCAAATCATTGCTTTTCAAGGTAAAATAGGCAACAGTTTATGGCAGTTTGAAAAAGGCTAAAATAACAACACATTTATTGTACTTTTTTCTCAAATAAACCTACCTTGTAAGATAATTTTACTTTATTATAACTGGGACTTCTTTTTGTAGTTTTGGCTAACATTCCAATCTGTTGGTGCCACACCAAGTTAATTGTTCAGATGGCCCAAGGAACACGAGCAGTCAGATGATTTGGGCAAAGCTGCCAAATTTATTTGGAATTTAACTGTGTCTTGATTCAAGGCAGAGACAAACAAATCTAAAAAGTGAACAGGCAGGAATCATAGCCAGCAGGCAGGCAAGCAAAAACAAAGGATGCATATTAAAAGAACACCACTGATTTAGCATCTAGCAACTTGCGATGGAGAGTTTAAAAAGAAAATCTAAATCGATGCACAGATTATATCTTTTTTATTCTATGTATTCTTCTTCCTTGTCAAAACCATGGCGCCTACATCACCCCCCATGCAACTCGACCGTCGACAGTTTGTTGTAGATTGGGATGTGTTATGCTAGTAGCGGCTAATGTAGCCTCGAGTTGCTAGCCTCAAGCAGAGATGAGGAGCAGGGTTTGGGGGTTTTTTCATTTTCAAATTTGTAGTCTTCAGCCCCAACCAGTGCTAACTCAAGTGACATCACGTGAGGTCATTTATCAGATGTACTCCTGAAGACCTGTAATCAGACTTTGATGTGTACAATGGATGGAGTTCCCCTTTAAGGTATGGTCATATTACATTCAGTTCAACGAAATTTGTCTGGGATAGTGTACTAAATAAGGTGATGAAACACGCTAGAACAGTAACTTCTCCATTTCAAACACAGTGCATCAGTGTTTCTATTGGCAGAGCATGCACAAAGTTAAACAAAGTATGTCAAAGGACAGTGAATGGGGCAAATATTTGTAGGACGGAAATGTAATGTGCCTTTCGTGGGCAGGTATATATAAGGAGTGGTTGTTTGGGGGATTGAGGGGCATTTGTGCTGGCAGATGAGGATCAAGTGACTGTGGAAGGTGGACTACTAGTGGATGGAGAGGTCATGGCAGGGTCTGAAATGACAGAATGTTAGAACTGGCAAGAATGAAAAATGGACAGAAAATTGCAGAAAAGAAAGACAGAATGGTAAAGTTATCACTCAAACTGTCTGTTGTAAACAGGCATTTCAGGTGCGCTCACTTTTGACTTTTTCTCCCAATAAAGCGGATTGGACTGCTAGTGTTTCTTGCCCTGTCTGACATCTTGCAGCAATGTCACCTTTTCCTAGCTCCCATCACTTTGGTGAGTAAAATGTTCAAAACAAGAATCATATGTTGCTATACTTTTTGGAATGATGATGATGATTAAGATGAATGCTATTACAAACAAGCTAGATTTCAGATTCACAGAGGAGCAGTGGTACTGTACATGGCAGCTATTCACTGGAATGCCCAATTTGTATTTCTGTCTTTTTTTTGCGTCTTATAACTAATTGTGCCTTCATCTCCTGCACACTGCAATTAAATGAGTCAGAGGCTGAGGGTTGAAGATAATGGAAATTTATTCCACCCAGTAAATTGAGAATTACAAGGAAGTGTGCTGTGCTCAAACGTGACAAAATAAAAATGGACACTGGCATTTTGGAAGTGAGTGCACAATCACTTGAAGGTTTGCATCTTTCGCTCTAGTGCTAATGCCTTAGCTCAGACTCTCAACTTGGCCCTCTGGTTTAACCTGTTGAAACAGCAGAAGACACAGAGCAAACTCTTTGTCTGTCCTCTACAAAGGCACATTACTGCAATTTATTATTTTTCTAAAACCTTGAAGATAGTTGAAAAAGGCACATGTACACATGTACATATACCTACCCACCACAAACTGTCATCATCATTTTGCGCATAGAAACAAGCATATCCAATCATGTATATGTACTCAGACGAACTGGCTCACAGACATGTACACAGATGCACGAATCCCTCAAATTAACTCTCTGACTCACGCACATAAACCCAAAGTGAAAATAATACACACTCAAATAGATGACTACATGCCAGCTCATTTCTCAGGGAATGACGACCGTGGAGGGTGTCACAGATGTCAGCAGTGACTGTCATGCCCCAGGGGATTCTGGGAAACGAGAGAGATGAATGTAAAAAAAAAACATATTGGTGGAGTCTGCCTTTTGCAGAGGAGAGAGAGAGAGATGTGAGTACAAGCCAAAGAGTAGAAGGTGGAGATGAAGGCGAGGGAAGAACAATGAATTCTCTGACATCTCTAAATGTGCACTTGATGATGCATACCTAAACAGGCCAGAAATGGTCCGCAGGGAGAGAAGAAGGGAGTGAAAGAGGTGAATAAGAAAAAGGGGAAGGAGGGGGGATGTAGGGGAAAGTGAGAGACTAGATTAATGAAGAGAAATTGGGAGGGAAGGAGATAAAGGATGAACTAAGTTGAAGAGACTGTTATGTCCGTCCAGTTGGGTCTTAAACAGCAGTTGGTCCTCTAAGGACTGCGCTCTAAGCGAAGCGGTCAGCCTTGCAGGTTGTTCATAGGTCCACAGAGAATGTGGGGAGTGAAAGAGAGAGTGGAGGGGAGAGGGGGTGAATACTGATGAGGAGGAGGTGAAGGAGCGGCCAGACATTGTCCGTGGGACCTGTGAGCGCTCTCAACTTCACCACAGCTCATTTACCACAAAGCCTCGAAAAGCTTTGGGTTACTGTGCATAAAAAGTGAGACAAGAAACTTTGTCTCAGCCTATTTTTCTTAAGATTATCTTTAAATCATTTCCTACTATCTAGAGAGGAAAATAGGGAGGTGCAAGTAGCGGGTAAAGTGATTTAATTATTCATTGGAGTTGATTAAAAACTTACCTACAAAAGGAGGACAAATTAAGGAAAAACCAATATACAGTAGCTCCTTAAATGAGATTGCTACGTATCATCAACTTTTAAACTTTTATTGAGAGATTAAGGCAGTAATGTACTTCTCTGAAATACCCAGTGATATGTAAATCTGCTGATTGAGGAAACCATGGAAGTGGTTTGACCTCAATGGGTCCATTCCATTAGAAAGCAACTCCCCACCCACACACATCTCCCATGTCTGAAAAGGAAAATTAATTGTAGCACAATTACATCTTAAAACATCTCCTATGACCCTGAACAGGATAAGTGGGATGCAGATCTACTCTTAAGATCTTTAGAAGTATAAGACGAAAACTCTTCAAACATGCACTTCACTACGTAAATGTGATGGCAATTTCACAGGCTAGTCTCATGTTTGAATAAACCCTTGAGTCACTCTGTAAAACTTGGTGACAGCAATCTTACTATGCCAGACCTAGTAACATTTGCACAACATGGCACAAGTCATAATTGAATGCTGTCACTTTTATGTAAAGGATACAGCACATGCAAGGTTACATTTAATTGAGAAGTCGAATGCTCATTTTGTACGCTGTAATAAATATGTCATTTAATTATTCATTATAATTCGTTAAGTCAACAAAAAATGATTCTTCTTATGTTGGATCAGTCTATAAAAATGTATGCATTCTTAGTTTCTTATTAGAAAAGGTCTTAATCATAGGCCATCACGGTGAAATTTGTTTCTTAACTTCTTCAAGTCAGTATAAACACAGACTGCAGCCAAGCTTTGTTTGAACAGACAAAGCTTTATTTTACATTCTTGCGGAGGTCCCAGAGGTGTCCAAAGATACCAAACATGTCAGGCTTGAATTTGAAGGAAATGCTAGGAAGACCTCTATAATACTTGCATGTAATGGAACTGTGCAACCATATAAAAACACAAAGTCTTTGCTTTGACTATTTCACTCAGTGTAAACATCATACTGTAGCTTCAACAAAGAGCTGGAACAAACTGTTACACAATTAATATGTGATACTCTCACACAGACCAGATAAAATGTTTTTTTTCCCAACAAACTTATTTAAGGGGAAAACTGGACTGCATGTGTGTAATAGGCAGAAACACAGTACTAAAAAACTCCTAGAACTAGAAAACTACAGTACTCTCTACAGCCTCGCTGAAGGACAATGTCCTGAAAGGCCACCCTCCCTGCGTCTGTCTGAAAACAGTCCCTCAGGCTGTTCCACACCTCAGTGCAAAGTCGAATTGCTCAATCAGCAGTGAGCGATCCATCACGTTGCTGTGCATGTACTTGCCCTTACTGATTGGACTTGGTCAATGCCACAAAAGGTAGTGCAAAGCCACACATACCATGGCTATGTCTTGAGCCATACCAATACAACACTCTCCACCTTGCAGTTACTGTGAAATGCCAAAAGCATTTACATCAACCTGTCTCGCCCCTGTTAAAAGGATCATGAATAGTTAATAGTTTTTTTCATATGAAACATAATAAAATGAAAAACGTCAAATGTGAATGTCACAATTCTGAAGGTGTATCACAAACTGACCTGAACGTGGTTGTATCGGGGTAATCAGTGGAAAGGCCTCATCTTCTACAAAGACAGATGGTCGATGGACTTCTCTCCCAGGTATAGTCGGAGGTGGAAGGGGAAGTTTGCCCAGGATAAGCAGGGATTCAATGCGTCCTCTTGAATACACTCCAGTATCATTATCACCGCCATATAGCCCTATGATCACTATTGTCAATCCGTACCTGCCATTGCTTATAGCCATGGATGTTCCCCTGTTCTCTGAGCTGTTCTCCAGCAGTGACCCCCTCTCTCCTCTCAAATATCCCACAAGCATTGCACCTCTATTCGTAAATGTCCTGTCGTGTTTGAATAAAGACCGTACGGAATTTGCATATTTGGTGTTCTGGTGGGCTTAACAAGGATTCAAGATAGGATTGGCCCAATAGAGCGCGCCTATATTGTGCATATCTTCTTTTCATCATGTGAATGATTACATTATTAATTTCTTGAAATGTTGCAAGATGTTCATAACATATCCTCTCTTCCATTGTTCTTTGATAACACCAAAGAGGTATAATAAATGAAAATGTGAGATGTAGCTAACTATTCATTATGTGCACCTGACCTGATATCACCTGTTAACTGTACACACTTCCTGATGGTATTCTCGCCTATTTTGTCAATTCTCCCTGCCAAAGCAATGCCTCTCTTGTTTCCATGGTTTCTGGATGTGAAAACAATCCAAACGTGGAAAAATGCAACCATGTAACAACTTGATGGCTGAAAATTCCACTGAACCAGGTGTGAAAGCACCATCAGCTTGTGACCCGGGACGTCATGCAGTAGGCTCTACTCAGGGAAAGAGAAAACCCCATGAAAGGAACCTGTAGGTTCATCAGAGGTTGTTCATCTCAAGAATACTGTGGGGGGGGGGGAGCCTGGTGGACCTGGCTCAAACGGCGCACCACAGCACGTATATAATAAAGCTGTCCACAACCTCCAGGATGAGGCTGGGAAGGATGAGAGTGATAGCCAAGGAGCAATTATCAGCACTGTGCCAGCACAGCAGACATTGATAGGAAGCTTGGACTTATGAATAGCTGTAATGGGACACAGACCTTCAAGTTCCCCACAAAAGTCGTTACAGTAGTCTTTCTAAATCAGAACTAGTAACATTTCTGACACTTCCTACATGGTACAAGTCTGAATTGGAGAATGTGAGCTGTGAAGTTAATAAGTGGCACATCACACTACTGTCAGTGTCGGTGTAATCTCTCTATTAGGGTCTGTACGGTCAACCACATTTTGGATAATTTCTACTTATCCTCAGGTCTATTCGGATCGAGCAAGACTGTCTCTTTTGGTTGAGAATTTATTGATGCATGTTGAGTCAGGGTTCTTCTAATGTACCTCCCGTGTGCAGTATATTAAACATATTCTAAACATATTTTACCTTATGCCCTTTCACTCCCTCTTCACACCTCCTGTTGCTCCACTTGCCTGTGTAGCATTTCCCCAGCCTTGACAGCCCAGAATAGTTACGCTCCAAAGAAATTCTTAGACTTTTTTTTTTACTTTTTCATGCTCTACACTAAAATGAGAAAGTATGATGAAGAATCTTAACTCGTTTTCTCTGGCCGTCTTAGTGGAAGGCAAAGCTGCGACTTCACTGCGCTCCGTGTCAGGGCTGCTGCTGGGGACTCTGAAATATTCATGGTATAAATATTGCAAGGCTCTGCGTCTAATAAAAGCGCTGGTCTTTATTAACGAGGTGACTGAGGCATCCATTGATCAAGCTTTCTGTTTTATGTCATGAAGATTTTCTCCTCCGCCACTTCTCTCTGTCTCACATTCCCACACTTGGTACAGCTCTCTCTCTCTTACCCTGACTGACTCTCTCTTTAATACACATATTTAGTGGCTCTCATGCAAGCTTTCCCTCTGAAGATGTACTTGCTGCTTTGCACGCTGCCTGTTTATTAGTGGATGACCCTCTCACTTTGTCTGTCTCTCAATCTTTTCATGTTTCTCGCCGCTCCACGTTTTCCCTCTCGGCTGCTTCGGCGGCAGCACTGGCCTGGTTTTAACAGAAGCCCAATTAGCCAGCCTGTGTGAGAGGAGAGCTGGAACTTTTTGAGGAGCACTTAACATCAGAGTTCAGTGACAAGTGAGAACGAGACACACTGGATGAGAATGAGTTTGCTGTTCAGGGTGTCTGTAAGCTCATTTTACTGCTGTAATGGTGAGTCAAAAGGAAGTTGAACTATGACCTGAAAATCACTCCCTTTTTCTTTTTTTTTTTTAAACCTATTGCATGTTTTACTTTGAGCCTTTTTGAATGATTCATACTCTACATCAATAATTATGCACTATATAGTGCCTTTATTTATGCGACAGTGAGTTTTTCCCATGTGTGATACTGTGTGCCTTATTGTATCATTTAGCAGTGTTTGTCAATGCTTCAGCAATTCAGGCAACAACAGGAAAACACCATAATAAAGGCAGCCACACAAGTGACTTAAAAGTTGAATACCTAATAGCATATGTGTTAGCTTTAATAGAGGCCTAATAATCACCATTTTTATATGGCAGAGGATTACTGACGGAGATTATCTAATTATTGCTGCCTGAATTTGTCATTCACACCCAGTGATATTCACAGCAGGGCTGTATTGTAAGGTATAAGGAAATAAATTATTAAAGCACAGAAGAAAGAGCCATTTTAAATACTTGAAATGCTGATTTTTTGTTTTGGTTTCAGATAGTGTTGCTCTTTGTAGTTTTTACCTATATATATACATATAGTGTAAACCAGTGGTTCTCAAACTGGGGGGGCATAGAGCCACTGCAGGGGGGGTGTGGATGACCAGGGGAAAAATATGGAGTGGAACTAAGTTGAATGAACATAATTTATGTAGGGAAATAAAAAAAACAAGAGTTTGCTGATACTATTGTGATGACCTGAATAATTTCTTTTATTTCAATCGAATTCAAAACTTGGCTCCTTTTTGATTTGCTGCTCCCCCAGTATTGTTAATGATTGATAAGAATGTGGTGGTGGTGGGGCACTACACAATATTTTTGTGTCTGGCAGACGGTCACTGTGCCAGATTTGACAATCATACAGCCATAAATTGTTTTTGTGAGTAGCCGAGAGACATGACACCTACACGTTGGACCCGGAACTATCAAAGCTTGCCACCTTTATGACCTGTATTAGGTACATACGTGATCGGGAAGGAAGTTCTAGTGAACGGCTTCACGGTATGCCCAGTGCTGCCACTGGTGCCCAGATGCGTAACAAAATTTTGAATTCCTGAGTGACTGAGATGTTTACTCAAGTCTACTCTGATAACCATCCAAGATTATGATACAGAGTATGACTGTCCTAGATCAGGGCTATGTTTCCCAACTCCTTTACCTCACTTCCCTCCTCTCTTCCTCTTCCTTCCTTTCCTTCTCCCTCCCATCCTGCCCAATCATCATCATCCCAACAGATTGCGTGTCTCAGACGTTTTGTCGTCCCACAGAAGTCTGTCAGTGACAAATTACCCTCATCAGGGATAATCCTAAGTATTCATTATGAGCTTCCTCCCAGTTTTAAGTGTCTGTCTGTCATGTTGTGGCAAATGAGAAGGGTAGGGAAGTGAGGGAGGAAGGGTCAGGAAATCCATTACCATATGGACTTGTGGGTCATTACACCAATACTCACCCACATACACATACATATAAACCAAACGTTTTTTTTTGAAGAGTATGTTTAAAAATTGTAATTAGAGACTTTGTAGAGCAGTTGGATTTTAAAAAATCAATCACATTGAATGTCATGGAAATGGAAGAACTGCTGGAAGTGCAATCAGCAATGTCCAGGAATCCAATAACGATGGCAGCAATTGATGAAAGAAAAATATATTGAAAAAACAGAATCAGACAAAAAATTTGCAGACAATCTCCAGATTCCAAGGGTGAAACATAATTCACCATTAAAAGAGGATTAATACATAAGAAGTACAAACATACACCGCAGGATGCAAGCCTTTCATCAGCAGCAAGAACGGAGCCAAATACAAAGGAAGCCAGAAACAGCAGAGCACATCTTCTCACCTGGGAAGCATCTGGGAGGCAGCGTCATGACTGCCGCATGCATGGCTGCCTCTGGACCTGGCTCAGTGGATTCTACTGATGTTACTGATAATGGCAGCCAAATGAACTCTGAAGCATACAGAAAGATCCTGTCTGCGCTGTCACATATAATTAAGGAGTCCATTGGGAAGAAAAGGTGGGAAATGTGGGCAAAGTCAATTTGATAATTCAAAGATCCATTCAGTCAGCGGCTGTGTTTCTATGGAGCCTCTTCTTAAGTGTTTTTTTTTTGTTTTTGTTTTTTTTGGTAATGTGTAATGGATTGCATAAACCTTCTAATCTGCTGATATCAATGTCCATTACATTTTCTATACTCTTGATCTATGCTCTTTCTGTGTATGCATGCCCATTTGAGTTAAGTTAAAAAACTCTGGGAAAGCACACTACTTGATCTCTTCCACTATTTTGTCATTTATGGGCGCACTCTACCACTAGTGGCCATTTTCGGAGTGGTGTGTATTTCCCGGGGGAACCATCTTTGGTTAGTCTAAGTAGCTCTGACTTGTTTCCACAAGTCTCTGAATCACGGCAGGCAGCAGGTGGCTCGGCTTCTTCCTTTTTAGTAACTGTTGGAGTAATATATTCTGATAAAAGCATTAAAAGCACGGCAATACAGCGATGATAGAGCCAAGTGCTCAACTCAGGTCCTTCTTTTCAGAGGTTTGCCAATGGAGGGATGCTGGATTCAGTATGTAGTTGATGTCAAATCTCTTCTCACTGATTATAGACTGGAACGTTGATCCTGATCTTTGTATGCACTCACACAGCCAGTGTAAAGCAGCAGCCACACCACAAAGTGACCTAGTGACTACTCACAGGGCTAGTTGGGGAAATGCTGTAGCTGGCGAGCTAACCATTAACTCTCTAGACAGCCCGGTTGGGCTAGCACTAGTCAGACACAATAGCTTCTCTCTATTTTCTCTCTATTGGTCTGTTAACTTCCCACTGGCATTTGGTCACCATTGGACACCAATTTGTTCAATAAAAAAGTAAGCTTGTTAGCTTAGCTCAGTCACTAACGTGTCAATAAGTTCACACAGTTTTATTCAAAAGATAAATTTCAATCATCGACTCCTGTCTTATTACTGTCTGTAAACCATTGCTCCTTTGTGGAGCAGTTTTTACTCCAATAGAGGAGGTTAAAAAAGTGGATAATGCAACACAGCTAACAAACTATGATGGCTTCCTCCATTTTGGACTCTCTGGCTCTCCAATCCCTCAAAGGTCAGCACTGTCAAGACGGCTTGCTATTGGCCAACAGCAAAGTGAACTCTAAGTGGAACATACATGCGGAATTAATTTCGCCTCCTCAAGCGGATCCTCAATTGGGAATTCCATTGGGATGAAATGATTTTGCCATTTTGAATCCTGGTTTGACCAGGCCTTAAGGCCAAAGCAACAATCTTAGTGGCTACTTGGAGGGCCTCAACCAAATATACATACCACATTTTGGTATTCAGTATGTATTTGGTGATGAACATTTGTAAAACATTTGGCAACATTTTAGAATGGTCTGATGACAAATTAAAATTGATATAGATGAGATTCACAGTGTTGCAATGTAAGATAGATGTGCATGCAGACAATATTGCACAGAGGTTATGGTAAGGGCAACATGATAAGGAGCTGTTGTGTGGTAAACAAATCTCAATTGATGGGTGTAAAATGTTCAGGGGAACAGTCTTTCCCAGCACATAATTAAAAGCACCGAGTGATTTATGAGTATGTGGGCTCTGTTTAGTCTACACACTGAGCTTCTCAGATGTGTACAGGTGTACAGCTACAACTTTACTGTGTTCAGACAATCCTTGGCCACTTGGAATCATCTCATACACGTTCACAAGTACAGACATAAAACTAGGCAGATGGGCCTCTAAGCCAAAGGGGCTTCTGCTGTTTGGTTTTCACATAACAGCAGTGAATACACAGGCAGCCAGAAGGACTCCCACTGACAAACTCCTGTCTCCAAAAAGAGATTCAAGTGGCTTCTGCAAGTAACCACTGCACCATAATTAAAAGCTCATTGTTTCTGACCCACTGCATTGTAAACTGTGCACTGGCTAAACAACAAAGTTTGGGTCATCTGTTTTTCATGTTGGTACAAAGAATGAACTTAGGTGCAGGTGCTGATGCTCTACAGGATCAGTGATTTCTTGATCAATAGTGATCAATAATCATATAGTGATGGGTATGGATGGGAAATGCAACATCTTGCAGAATGTGCATATTAATCTTTGCTTCATAGATAGAAGCAAAGTATAAAAAGTTAAAGCGTCAGAGAATTATTGTAAAAGTTGCATTTGTTACAGACTATTTTCTTTCTCGAAAATAGAATTTTCAGAATTCAGCTGCAGTCAAAGACCAACCAGAGACATTAAATAATGATTACACTAGAGACAATACATTTGTGAGTGATTTATAGCTGAAAACTCTCCAAACCATCAAAAATGCATTAAATGTTATATGCCATATACCAAATATTATAGAATGATATCTTTGGTAGATTTCTTTGGTTTATGGAGTGTGTTAGACAAGATGTTGTTCCTCTAATTTTAAAGGACATACTTTGCAATAATTGCTTTGGTTGTTTATTTGAAAGAAATAACATGAAATGATTTTTCTGTAAATTGCTTATTGACATACTATACAGACAATAAATAAAATAGGTACGGAAAATATTTGAGTGCATACTGGATGCGCACTAGATAAAATTCTTATGGCATTGGAAAATGGGCTTTTTAGCTAGGACTTCATTCTAGACGAGCTCTCTGTCAGGTGGTTAAATCCACGATGGAG
The DNA here is from genome assembly GCA_002120245.1 of Maccullochella peelii. Classification (NCBI taxonomy): domain Eukaryota; kingdom Metazoa; phylum Chordata; class Actinopteri; order Centrarchiformes; family Percichthyidae; genus Maccullochella; species Maccullochella peelii. The sequence goes on along the minus strand of LKNJ01006204.1, from coordinate 2,003 downwards.
TTAAGACATCTTCATAGTAATGACAAGGATGAAGAACAAAAAGCAGCTACAAGAGGCTCTCCACTTGGCTCCATTTATGCTTGCTTAGCTCAACAACCTACATCTTCTATTATATCATGATATTAATTTACAAATGATTAATATTGTGAGCTTTCAAATAGCACTATAGAGAGCCAAAGTCCAACCCCCTCTCCATAACGCAGAGCAGTTTCTCGTGGTGTTTTTTTTTAATTGGCCTTCCTGGGATTTTCTGTCCACATTCTTAACTACATAGGTATCTACATCTACTACTGCACTGGCATATGAGAGTTATATTTCTTGTAGTGTGGTGGGAGTTTGGCTGTCTAGTAATAATAATTAATGAATGTGCAGTTGCATATGCGTTTTATTAAATAGATATATGAATTATTAAAGAAGTCCAGATTGGTATTCTATGCACAGAGCAGGCCTTCATTTCAAATCTAAAGGAGCTTTGATCAGTTTTTGAATAATGAAACAAACTCACAGAAACATACGCCTGACATAATAGGCTCATCAAGTTGTTATGAGCCAACCTGTTAGCTACAGCAGACACAGAGCAACATGATCCTCACTTTGTTTCTGTCCACAGTCCAATATTCAATCTATTTTTAGCTCAGGTTTGGTCTCCACTAACCCCTGAGAAAAATAGGTTTAACAAACATAAGGTTAGGTTTTAGGTTTGACTACAATAAGTCAAACCTAAAATTGCCTCTTACTAAAATAGCTGTGTCTGAGTATCTGCACTGCTGCACTGCCATATGTATCTAAACCTTGCTCTTGGAAATATGTGTATTTTTAAAGGCCCTAAAAAACATATTTCATCAATCATTTTCTGACTTTGAGTGATGGAATCCTACATGCACACACTATTTCTGCCAAAGATGGGTATATCACACAAGAGATTTCTGTATTTCAGTTTTTTCTCTGGGTTCTTCTGACTGGTTTAAAGTGGGTGGGGATTATTCCATAATCAACAAGAGATGAATATTTCATTTGTGTGACTCAAATGATTGGTAATGAGCTGACGTGATACTTGGATGTCTATTCTCAGTGCAGTAACATCATTTTCACCTGAATGCCAACACCTCACCTTTGCTGCACCACTTATATGTTACTCTCACTTAATTTCATTTCTATTCTGTCTCTTGTAGATCCAAGAAATTACATATACCTACTTCAGTTACCCATTTTGAACTTTATTAAACTATCATATATATATATATATAGATAGATAGATATAGATATAGATATACACACACATATATACACACACATACATATATACACATATATACATACATGATATATATATACACACACATATATATATATATACACACATATATATATATATATACACATACACACACACATATATACACATACACATATACACACATACATATACACATATACACACACATATATATATACACACATACATATATATATACACATACACATACATATATATACACATACACACATACACATATATACATATGTACACACATACACATATATACACATATATATACACACATACACATATATACACATATATATATATACACACATATATATATACACACACATATATATACACACATACACATATATACACATACACATACACACATACACATATATACACATACATATATATATATATACATACACATATATACACATACACATATATATATACATATATACACATACACATATATACACATAGACATACATACACATATATATATACATACACATATATATATATACACATACACATATATGCACATACACATACACATATATACACATACACATATATGCACATACACATACACATATATACACATACACATACACATATATACACATACACATATATACACATACACATATATACACATACACATATATATATATATACACATACACATATATATACACATACACATATATACACACACACATAT
>LKNJ01006203.1:0-18611 GCA_002120245.1 Maccullochella peelii | reverse complement strand
CACACACACACACACAGACACACGTGGGAAACGTCTCTTGGTTCAGCGTGCATCACGTGACCGACCTGGAAGTTGTAATTACATGGTTTGGCCACTATGTGAAACTGGCTTCAAAGCCCGCCGCACTTCCTGGGGGCTTGGTGTTCACAGTCGCTCCTCTTTACTGTTTAAAGTGTGAAAATGTGCAAACTGGCATGAGGCTGTGTTTCTGTTCACCTTCATCGCGGTGATTTGAGATGTCCTCACACTGAGGTTAAAACAAAACAGCAGTTAGATGTAATCAGACTGAATTGGCATTTAATTTCACTAAATTATTCGATCCAACATCTTTATATTGGCTGTTTTCTGTTTGGGAGGGGGGCTTGTTTAGTTTAGTATATTTATTTCTTATGGAAGTAATGCTAGGTGGCTAGCTAGCTCTGTAGAAAGATGACATCCTGTTTCTTAGTCCTACAAAGCTCTGATTGGTTGTTTGTTCCTCCAGCTTGTGAAAACATCTGTTAACAAGTACAAGACCATAGAATGGATATAAAGATGGCCGACATGACAGCTCCCCAAAAGTGAAGTATAGGTCATAGGCTTCGATACCGATCACTACTGCGCAGACTCTGGCTCCAAATGACGTCACCAGCGCAGGATGGCAGCGCCCGTATCCGGATATTTTGGCTTCATTTCTGTCCAGTGGGAGGAAGAGGAGACGCGTCGGCCATCTTTATTTACAGTCTGTGGTTCAGACTTGTGTGACCTTGTTTAAGTTATATTGACATTAAGTAGGGCACACATTCAGTGTATTTTAAGATGCAATATTAATATGAAAAGAAAATAAGGTAAGAAAAGATATAACTTTATTCATCCAGAGGGAAACAGTGCAAATATAAACTATCAATAAACAGATATCCAAAATGACACAATGCCAAACATAGAAACAATCACAAGTTGCTCATATCTCACGTTGCTTTTTGCATTCAGCTGTAAAATCTGGGCACAGGCTTATTTGATGTGGGCGGTGATCTGACAGCGGGCCAATGTTTGAGGTGTCTTGTAAAATGATTTTAGCCAGCCAATCAGGAACAAGCATTTTTTTGTTTGGCTGTGTTGTAAATGTGTTTGTCATCCTGTTTTTCTTCTGTGAGAGGACTCAGAATCAGGGCGTAACTGAGAGAGAAGCGAGGACAAACCGAAGACACAGCTGTCGGTCGATTTGATCTTTGTGTTGCCACGATCTGTTAGAGTGTCAGCCTGCTGCTAACAGGAAGTCCAGTCAGCAACACGCACACACACACACACACGAGTGTGTAAAAAACCTGTGTGTTTCTGTGTTCTCACAGAAAATTGTGGTTTATGAAGACAAACCACAAACTTCCACATTCAGAATCTTTGAAAGATGCCACTTCTCATTTTGGAGACGTGACGCCGAGGAGTTTGTATCTTTTGGTCCACATCAGAAGAAGAAACTTGACTTTTAAGTGTGTTAAAATAAGTTCATGTTACCTGTGAGATCAGGCTGATAGATTCAGTTTCACAAGACAAAATAAAAAACTGCTGACTGCAGTGTAGATTTACCAGCTGCTCCGAACGTCCACGACCCAAAATGGTGTTGTTGAAATAAAACGCTGCATCCGTTTCAGGATATTTAATAATCCGCCAGCTGTCCATCAATGGAAACCATACAAACACCGCTCCACAGCGCTACTAGTGGCCAAAGACTGCATAGCTTACCTTTAACTTCACAGTTGCTGAGGATCAAAAACTTATTTTTCAGTAATATCTATATTTAGTTCTGTGATGCAAACCTGGGCCGGGTCTCCCTGATGAGAAGTGGTTGAAAGCTCCGGAAGAAAACAGCAAACTCCATCAGAGCTGCAGCGATTAGTCTTCGATCAAGAAAAAAAAGAGAGATTAAGTGAGAAAATAATCACTAGTTGCAGCTCTACGCTCCACCTGCTGATGAAGGCTGTGACGTGTGGTTAAAAGCTCTGGGGGAAAAAACAAGTAAGTGGACATTGAGGGAAAATTTTTGTTTTTGTGGAACTATGTTCAAGGTCAAGAATAAAGTAAAAGAACTCAGTTGTTTGTTTTGGCTAATTTGGGGGGGGGGCGTGTCATGTGTGCGCGCGCAAGCTCCCTATGTGTCATGCGTGTGCGTGTGTGTGTGTGTGTGTGTGTGTGTGTGTGTGTGTGTGTGTGTGGCACTGCAGCAGCTTTACTTGAAGCTGCCTGTCAGCCTTATCGACACCTCCACTCACTTCCTGGTTTTTAATACCGGAGTCTTCGGGCGTGAGCGCGCACGTGCACGCCCCCACCCCACACGCGCACTGCCGTGTTGTGTGTCTGCACACTTTACACTCCTGGACACACACACACACACACACACACTCTCTCTCTCTCGGAGGAGGAGGATAACGCCTGATATTTCCGGTCTCTGGGAACAATCTGCTGTTTCTGCGACTTCTGGGCTTTTTGTTTTTAGGTTTCTGCGAACTTGTTCGGAGGTTTTTCCAGTTTGCCGACATGCAGCACTGAGCGGGTGAGACGGACGGAGACTGCAGGCTGAATGTAAGGAGTCTGTTCTGACCTCCGGTCCGGACTCGGACTTCCTGCTGCTGCACGAGAGGAACAAACCGTTTCTTCCCTGTTGCTGAAGTTTGTCACGGGGAGGAGGTGAGGGCTTCTCCACCTTCTCCACCTGGGCTTCGTTCTCGCCGCTGGAGGAACCTGAACCGGCTGCAGGATGTCTGACTCTGCCTCCAGTTTCCTTCACATCGGGGATATCGTGTCCCTGTACGCCGAGGGGTCCGTGAACGGCTTCATCAGCACCCTGGGGTGAGTCCGCGGTCCCCGTGCTGGTCTCCACGTGCACGTGTTTACAAATACTTGGTGTTTCTTCCACGTTCTGCTGCTTTTACTTCCACTGAGTCCGACAGCTGCACATACTGCACAGGTTAAAGGCTGAACAAAGAAAACACGTGAAGAAAGTGCTGCTTACACGTTAAAGCAGCAGTAACAATATGATTTAGAATAATATAACTTTAGCCAACAAGTACGTTCACTTTAATACGTAATAGAACAAGTGAAGTCTGAGTCAGCAGGTCGGGGAAATGCTGGGCCTTACAAGTTATGGAAAAGTCCTGGATAGTCCTGGAATTTGTACATCAGGGACCACAGTGGGAGCGCACACACACACACTCTGCCTGACCTGGTCAGGCAACATGCCTGTAAAGCTGCACTTTAAACTGCAGAAGTGAATTTACTATAACTGTATTTATATTCAGCTTGTTGCAGTTATTAGCAGTTATTGTTATAGCGCCCCCTACAGGCTGCAGCGGTCACTACAGTCACTACAGTCACTGAGGTGACCTGATGATTGATCTGCTCTCAGAGGTAAAGTTGTAAAGTTTGTCTTGGAGGTGGCGCTAGAGGAAAGGTCATGGGGTCACTATAATCTAGCGGGTTCATCCTCTGGAGAGCAGGAATGTCCACAACAAGTTTAAATAGAAATTGACTGATAATTATCCAGAAACTCGGCTCTGGATTTAAGACAGGAAGAGGCTTTAACAACACGTGTTGAACTGGACTGTACAGGTGTTCACATTATTGTGTCCACCCCCTGTACTGCTCCACAGACGTAAGACCAGGACACACGGTCTACCTGAGCAGCGGCGGTCATCTGGAGAGTCAGAGTGACACAAAAACAGACGAATGATCAAACAGCAACATCACACCTTTCAGTTTCAGTTTCAGCATCTGCATCTGTTCTGAGTCACAGGAAAAATATAAATATTCATTTTTTAACCCCCCAGTTACAGTCGAGCGCACGCCGCTTAACCTGTTAAAGTTTATAATGAAATGAAGCGTTGGAGCCGCTCAGCTCAGGTGTTACTGTGTGTTCACAGCGCTCAGTGGGTTTATGGCCACATTATCACACGTTCTCTGCAGTGTGTCGGTGTAATACTGTGTAACACTCTGAGCTGTACAACTGTTCTACTACGACTGCAGCTGACTGTGGCCTAAATACCTGTTGCTGCTGTTTACCTGCAGGGACTCGCGCTGTGCTGTTGTACGTCACGATATTATGTTTGGTGGTTTTGTTCATATAGATTGTGTTTGTCATTGATCAGGCTGAGAGTTCTGATCTACAGATTCAGACCCGCTGACTTATTCTTTGATCCGAGTTCCTCATTTTAATGACAGCTTTGCCAGTTTATTTTATTCCTCCTTCCTCCACCTGTTAACTTTAGTTTCTGACAGTTCAGGTGAGCTGAGCTGATCCTGGTCACAGTTTTGTTCAAGGCGTCACGTTTCTGGGAGGAAGAGGCTCTGCTGGAGCAGTGACTCTGCTCAACATCTGCTGTGTACTTTTAATGCTTTGGTCCATGAAATGTCAGGAAATACAGCAGTGTAGGTCGTCGGTGCAGCAGCTTGTTTCGACCCATATTTATGTTTATTGTTAGGCGGCGACCTCTAAAGAGGACGCACGGGTCCGACGGCACAGGAGACGGCTGTTCGAGTCCCGTCTGAAACCAAAACTCAACTCTGACTTATTTTGACCCAAACCATGAGCTTTTCCTAAACCTAACCAAACTGCGACTGTTTCCCAACGTTAACCACATGTTGTTACCATGACGACGAAGGTCTGGTACGCCTATATATGTCGTTTTGGGAGTCGTCTGCAAAAACCACCTGTTCTGTCGTTTATGTTGGAGGACTTCACGCAACGGCGCCGGTTCGACTCCAGCCGGCGACCTTCGCTGCATGTCATGCCCCTCTCTATCTCCCCCCCATTTCCTGTCGGCGGTCAGGTGTCAGTCACCCGTTGCCGTGGGAAACACCCACTCAGAAGCTTTAGGCTCAGATGCTTTTTGAACTCCAGTAAAACTCTTTTATTCTCTCCTTTTTTCAAACAACGTCGGCTACCTGTGAAAAGGAAAATATTTTAAAGACAGACTTCTGTCTTATTGTCTTATTTTGAAGGTGTTTGTTACTTCCTGTCTTTATTCAAAAGGAGATGTTACAGAAATACAGTAAACAACTTGGTCTGGAAATGTCACCCCTTTTTCCCACGAGACAAACATCACGTCCTTCATTTCTGCTGTTAAGTCTGTTTTACTCGTCAGTGAAAACCTGAAGCAAAGAAAAATAAATGCATCTAGCAGAGAAAGTGTGATGGACCTGTAACATTCCCCGATGTTCTCCAGAGAGTTCATGAATTTCTGACGTTGTTCTGTCGAGAACTCTTTAACACACAGAGAGAGAGAGAGAGTGGCAGCTGTGTCTGCTTCTATGGCAGGAAAAGGAAGTGGTACCAAGTGTGTCCAAGAGAGATTTACACTGTGCCAGCGTGTGTGTGTGTGTGTGTGTGTTTCCTGTTCAGTGGTCTTACGCCCACTCGTGTGTATTTGACTCGATCGTGACCTTTACAGCTTCACATGTTGACTTTCGCCGCCTCCCGTCCATCTGAACAGTACCAAGAAAAACACTCGCTCGCCGTTTTCAGCCACACTAGCGTCACACGCTAACAGCAGTGAGAGAGGAGAGAGGTCAGTTCACGTCAGCACGTCTGTCCAGAGTGAAATAACCTCCAAATATTGGACGGATTGATATGAAACTCTCACTCTTCCTCTAGCGCCACCTATGGGTCAACATCTACATGCAGTCTGTCCATCATCTGGTCAAATTTACAGTTTGTCCAAAACTTTGGTGCAAATCTACTGACATTCCCATCAGCCTCAGCTGTGCTTTGTGTTTCTTTAGCATGCTAACACGCTAAACTCAGACTGTGTTAACATGCTGAACATCGGCATGTTAACACAGTCACGCAAGAGGAAAGTAAATAGTCCTGCACTTCCCTGAGCGTCCCAGCGTGTCCGTCCTCCACCCGGCTAACCAAACAAAAACAACCCGACCCACCTGAAGGTCCTGCGGTGAACTCATTAAAGCAGATGTTCGCCCGCAGTGTCCAGAAAGTAGTTTTACACTATAATATGGCCAAAAGTGTGTGGACACTCAAACATTACAGCAACGACAGTGTTCGTCCAGTTTGTGTTTGTCTCTTTCCTGTTTCAACATGGCGACATGTCCCAGAGCGCAAAACCAGCTCCATAAAGAAATGGTTTTCACTGTTTTATGTCTGGACCTCAACCCCATCCAACACCTGAGAGCCAGACCTGATCACCCAACATCAGTGCTGGACCTCACTGATGGGATCAAACCTCTGCAGTAGGTTCAACATCTGGAGGCTGTTAATAATGGGCTGTCCACACACTTTTGGCCACGTAGTGAACATTTTAGCTGACAAGTTGCCTCCAGCTCTCGGTGAGTGTTTGTCCTCAATTTGTTTTAGTAGGAGTTTCCTGCCAGGTGAGAGAGGGCGGGGGGCGGGGGAGAGACGTGAGTGGAGGAACCTGCTGGTTTCCCTGCAGTCAAATTCTGCTGCATCGTCAATACAAACAGGATTCAAACAGGACGCCCACGTGTCTCCACGCTGAGCTGCTGAGGGACGGACTGAAGACAAGCAGCAGCTTAATAAAACCGTCTCGCTCGTCTCTTCAGCTCAGATTTCGTCTCTTCTTCCTGTGTGATCCCTGACCTGCTTCCCAGCAGCTCTTGTGAACAAATGTTGACATCAGATCACTGCTGACTGAAACTGACTGAAGCCGTCATCAAAATTATGGTCGATTATTTTTCTGTCGATCGATTGTTCGATTAATTGTTTTAGATTTTTGAGTCTGTAAGTTGATTGACTTTGCTGTCCCACAATGCATTTCACAGCAGACACGAAGGAGCCTATTATATTATTGGCTGCTGATCATTTCTACCTTTAAAACTGTGTCTGGTGGTTTTAGGCCATCTTAGGCGGCGTTTTAGTCGTAGAACTCAATCGATTCAAGGCGGAGTCTTCCGATTACAAAGGATAAAGACCTGAGTTAGTCTGCAGAGCAACATGAGAATACAACCTTTTTATATGTGATTTCGTTAGTTTATCATAACATCAGAACGTGACTCCTCTCTCATTCCCCCGTCCTGTGACTTGTCGTGTACTTATTTCACACTGGATTAGCCAGAAACAGACGTTCGTACGTGTTCTTTTAAAATCTGTAAACATCTTTCACGTTTGAAAATGTACTAAATCACGTGGCCACGAGCAGTTTAACCTAAACAGTAATTTAATTTGTAGGATTTTCACTTGTTTTAAAAGTATTCAGTATTTCACTAGAAAATAAAAAGCAACAAACAGAGAGAGAGTCCTTCACCATGTTTTATTCTGTCGTGTTTTATCGTCCTCAGATTTATCTCGGGACCAGCAGGTTGGGCGTCGGTACGTGACGGTTACGAGCTTTAAATAGAAATTCAAATGATTGTGTGTCCACCACCTGCACATTTTAAATCAGAGCTGTCAGTTAGCAGCGGAGGAAACACTGAAACTGACTGTGACTCTCAGAAGGAGCTGCGGCTCTGTGACTGATGGAAATCACCTGCACTCATTCAGATACTCAAATCCATATTCAAATCTGTTTAACCTGCAGGAGGATGGGATGAAAACAACAAACCACATTTTACAGACCGAGTTGAAAGGAAAAAAACCTACTGAATATTTATTCGTCCTAAAGTTTTGTATCATTAGTCTCCATAATTAGTTGTTTTGTGTCGTCTGTCACAGTTTTTTGTTGAGTCAGAAAACTGTCTGATGGTCTGATGGTCTGATGGTCTGGCAGCAGACGCTCTGGTTTTCTTTTTCTTGATCCACAATTAATATCTTCACTATGTAAAAACTGCAGTTGTAATTAGTATTATTATAATCCTTTTTTTCTGTTTTGGATAACATGTCCAAACACGGGACATTGCAAGCGGCCGTGCAGTTTTTTGCAGTGAAATAAGTTTCCACATACGAGGAGTTTTCCTCGGTGCTTTGGTGCTTAACAATAAACATAGTAAGAGAAAATGAAAACAAGGTCAAGAATCATAAATAACAGAAATGTGTTTCTATGAATTTTTATATATAAATCCAGACCGGACAGAGAAAACAGAAGCTAACTAGTTGTTAAGATGTCTGACAGATTCTCAGCTGATGAATTCTGATTTGTGTGAATCAGTGAGAAACAGGTCAGCTGTCAGAGAGCTAAGAAACATGTCACAGAGTCAACATACCTGCAATCAGCAGACACAGGTGTCCTGAAAGACGCACACACCTGGGACACACCTGGCAGGCAGACAAAAGAACTGATTGGCTGTTGTTGTTTTAGTGATGGCGGACAGAAAGTCAGACTTCAAAAGAAAGAAAGACAGACAGACTGGAGCTGAAGAGGCCAAGAAAAGTGGAAAAACGGGAAAATGGAAAAGAAAGAAAATGATTAAGAAAAGAAAAACACGAGACAAAAGAAGGAGAATAGAAAAAAGAAAAGAACATTTTGGAAAATGGGGACAATTTTGGAAAGTGTTGACATTTAAAGAAAGAAAGACAGGAAGAGATAAAGAGGAGGGACGTATGAATAAGGGTAAACAGAAAATGGAAAGAGAAAAGAAAGAGGCGAAGAAAAAACAGGAGACGGGAACAAAACGGAGAATAGAAGGAAAAATTAGGACATTTTCTGAAAGTAAAAACATTTAGGAAAACGAGGTCAAACTGAAGAAAGAAAAGAAGTAATAACAAAGAAAGAAAGAGGGAAACAAAGAAATTGAAAGCAAAGAAAGAGACGAAGATGTGACGATAGAAAATGGGAGACGGGAAGAAGAGAGAGGAATCAAATCAGTAGTGTGTCTGCTCTGTTGTTAGCTGCTAACATTAGCATGCCTGGCTACAAGCTTGCTACCTACAGTAATAACATCTAGATACTTCCAAGGCTAAGAGTTAGCATATCATTAGCTATTTTATATTATTATATTAGCCTGTAACCTCACAAAATAATGCTAAGTTAGAAAAAGCCATGTTCAGGACTGGAACATCCGCTGTGCGGGAGCCGGTCCTGGATCAGAGTTTAAGCAAACGTTAGCGACTCTGTCCTGATCTTTATGGGATTTGGGGACGTTTACCAGAGATGACTTTGCCAAACTCGCCCGTTAGTCCTCATCTGCAAAACCTTTTCTTTTGTAAAAGTAAGAAATACTGTTTAAAACTTTTTACAGTAAATCATAAATCTTAACTGTGTTACTTGTCAAAGTAACTTTTGCAGGGTCTCTTTTTCATGTTGGAAGCATTAAAAAGTCAAGCGGAGACGGAGTTTTCAACCAACTGTTGGAGCTAATGTCAATTAGCTAGCTAGCCACAGTGACAGTTGTTGTTTTAGCAAAATCAAATCTAAAAATGAGAAGCTGCTTTTGTTTACTTCTGTCTGAAATCAAAGAGCCAAGAGCTAAATCTGCCTCCGTTATCTTTGTAAAACTGCATTCACGCAGAGCTAAAATGCTAATCTTGACATGCGTAGTAGCGGTGTCTAAGGGTGGCTGGGTTTAACAAAGGGTCTCAACATTCACGCTAATTAATATTGGATAAGTGTTGTCTAGTTAATAGAAAAAGGCTCTTTGTGTTTGTCTTGTTGCTCTCGTGGTCTCATTTCCACATGTGGTGTTTATTTACTGAGGCTCAGTGATTTGCATGATGGTCAATTAAGTCAATGACCCTCAGACTCAGTAGGGAGAGCAATGAGCTGGGCCGTGTATTTGGGTGGAGCGTTCTTTTAGTTCTATGTCTGTAAGGACATTGCTTTTAGAAAATTAGGACATTTTGAGAAAGCAAGGTGATTCGTGGGAAGTGGAGGTGTATGTACAGACAAGTGAGGACATTCTTGGACTGTAGGGACATATTTTTGGAAAGTCAGCCAGTTATTTTTCAAATCAAACTTGCATTATATTAATATGTAAGAAAGAGGAGCTGGCGTTGTTTTTGAGCTGTACTGAGCATAAATTCAAGGATCAATGATTCTTAAGAAATCTGATAGAAACAACCACATCGGCCCGTCTTTCCTCCTTGTTTGTCTTGTGGGTTTAGTTGTTTGAACAGAGCTCATGAAAGCAGCATGTTTGGCAGATGATCATTAAATATATGGAGGTTGGAGCTTCCCACAGTCACTTCCAGGCACCTGATTTGTTTACAGGATGAACCAGAATGCAAAACTACGACTCAGCTGATCTGTAGCGTTGTCTCAATCATTCAGATATATGAAACAAGACCCCACAATTGAAAAGTAATTGCATGATTACAGATTTTTTTTTTGTAAGAGAAAGGTGCTCTACACAGTCTGTAGATCCATCGTGCAAAACAAGACTTTTATTGTGAATTTGAAGATTGTGAAATGTTGTCATCTTCACAATAAAAGTCCAGTGGATCATCTCTCTCTCTCACACACACACACACACACACACACACACACACACACACACACACACACACACACACACACACACAGACAGACAGACACAGCTGGTAAATCTCTCTTTTCATGCAGTCAGCAGGATTACCCTGTCACAACTTGTCCAGGTGTGTGTGTGAATATTTTTGTAATTTTATTAAAGTTAGACTCTGTGTTCTTCAGCCTGCAGACAGAGCTCAGGGCTGAAAAAGTTGCTCAACTCTTCAAACCAGTCGTCATTCAAAGATAATGCAGAGTAACAGACGGAGCTCTTTGCAGTAAAGATAGAAATAAAAGATTATTTGTTAAGTTTAAACACACTGGAACAAATAGCATGTTTAATAAAACATAACATTCATCATTAAGTATCAGGTCGAGGAGATTTTAGGTTTCTTTGTATACTAACATTATTATGGAAAACATGATAAGCAATTAAATCATAATGTATTATTGTATAATGTCTAGATGATATAAATGTATGTAAATGAAGAAAATAGCAGAAACCAAACCTACGCCCTGGTTTTCTTTTACAAATAACTGCAGTGTAGTTCAGGTTAAACTGAGCGACAGAGCTGCTGACAGGTGGAGCGCTCTGATTGGCTGTGGGCGCAGCTGTCGATCACAGTTTATGTCTCAGCAGCTTCAGTCTGAGCTTCTTACTAACCAACTGTGGGGAAACAGCATCTGGTGAGAAAAGGTGTCAAAACATCACTTCACACCCGGCTGTTTATCTTCCAATAAAAACATACATTTGTAGATTGATTTCCTCCCAATTATCGCGGCCCGTCATCACTTCTGCTGTCAGCAGAGAGGATCTTTGCTCCTCCTGCCTTCAAAATCCTACTAACCTTTAAAAGTACAAAAGTATCAGCATCAAAATACACTTAAAGTACCAAAAGTAAAAGAACTTATTATGCAGAATAATATATATGATTACTGGATTATAATTATTGATGCATTCATGTGTTCATCACTTATGCTGCAGCTGGTGAAGGTGGAGCTGATTTTAATAACTTTATATTCTGCCGGGTAGCTTCATCTATAATAATACATCATCATTGATCAGTTGATTTATATTTTGTAAAGTTTCTAAAGCTGTCAGATAAATGTAGAACAGTCAAAAGTGCAAGATTTCCCTCTGAGATAAAGTACAAGTACCTCTTCCTCCTCTTCCTCTCCTCTAGTTTCTCTTGCCGCTGTGACTCCGACAGACTCACATTTCTTCTTCTCTGGTTTCTGTCTGCAGGTTGGTAGATGACCGCTGTGTGGTCGAACCAGCTGCTGGAGATCTGGAGAATCCTCCAAAGAAGTTCAGAGGTATGACCACTCACTTATTATTATTATTGTTATTGTAATTTGGTTGTTTTTGTTCTGTTCTGTCTTGTTTCTCTCCTTCCACATATCCAACTCCATTCAGTCTTGTGTCATTGATTGTCTTCATTATCTTACAGTTCTACATTAGCTCTTTGTTAGCATATAAGGATGCATGTAGTCACTGTAATTTGAATGAATGCAGCCTGAGCTGTGGGGAGAAAGAAAAACAACCAAACATCTTTATGCCGATCTCTAACAAAGATAACTTAAAAAAGAAAAACGTAACACAATAAACATCCAGCGTGGTGGGGGGGGGACGTGAACGAGTTTCTGGGAGGGGAAGGAACCAAACTGCTCTGTGGCTGAAACAACTTCACAGATTTAAGGATTGTCGAACGCCTCCATGGTTGAAAGGCTCCAAACAACCAGTTGTTCAGAAGAAAAACCTTCTTCTTCTTCTTCTGTTATATTTCCGGCAGATCAGATGCTTCACAGGGGGCGGAGCCACTGTGCGCATGTCAAAATAAACACACAACGTAAACACACATCTGATCGATCACTTTGTTGAGCGTCCGTGTGAACAGTTAAGGTGGAATCTGTAATCAGAAGGATTTCAGTCGGGTTGAAGAAATATCGTCCGTGTGACCGCAGCTTCTGGCTCCTAATTGGTCCGAATTAGCGTGAGCAGCAGCAGTAAGAAGGAAGAAGAATCATCTTCAGAAGGGACGAACATACATGAAACTATATTTATATTTGACTTAAAGTACAAAGGACGCACACAACAGTAACGCTGTTTGGAACTTGATTGCTGCAGGCGAGAAGAGCAAGATGTTTTCGAACACATTTCTATAAAAATAAATAAAATACACATTTGAAAAGTAATTTCAGCATTTGATTAGTATAAATTGTTTTACTATTCTGTTTATATTCGACTCCCGAAATTCGTTCCAGCAGCCCCAGTGTATTGACAGATTCTGGATTTATTTTCAGTGACGGAGGAGTGGACGTTGGATTCTTCAGACACAGATTATTATTCAGGATTTCTCTAAACGTCTTCAGACGTGTCTGCAGGGTCTTTGACCACAGGCTCAGTTCGCTGCGTCCTCTTCTCCTGTTTTGGTCTCCTCACAGTATTACCTGCTGGGGCTGCTGACAGTTACCTGTTGGAGCCCGGGCTCTCGAATACCTGTGAGGATCAGAGCCTACGCCCGGCCTGACCCAGATCCTGGGTCCTGGGTCAGGTCTGTGTTATAAGAACCAAATGGAGCCATGAAACCCTCCAGTGTACTGTATGAAATATAAATGATGTGTGTGTGATGTGAGTCCAGCTTCTGTCATTAGAGGCTGCTGGTCTCTGATCACGTCACACACACACACTCTCACACACACACACACACACACACACGTTGCACCATCTGCGCTGGTTTAGCAGCTGAACCAGTTCACAAGTAGATCACAGTGAGTGAGTGAACTTTAAATCCAGAGCAGCTAGATGGACCGTCAGAGCGCTCTCAGGTGAGATAACTCCGCCCCCTCTTCACCTGGAGGTTTTGGCTGTAGCTCAGTGCAGGAAGTCTTATGATGTTAAAAGGGCCAAAAATAAAAGGCAGCTTTCTTTATACGGAACGTTTCAACCACAGAGGAAACACAGTCACAGTGCAGTAATAAGTACGTTCCTCCAAATTCAACAAAAGTTAAAAGTGCAGCAGAGAAACCGACCAATCAGAGGCAGGAGAGCAGTCAGGAAGTCGGTTTCGTGTGTGTGTGTGTGTGTGTGTGTGTGTGTGTGTGTGTATATTAAAAGCTAATTTCCTTAAGTCAAGATGAGTTTAAACCTGAATGTCCATTTAGATCTTTACAATGTGATGCAGAGTGATTACACTCAGGCAAATTATATTTGCCTTGTGCACACACACACGCACGCACACACACACACACACACACACACAGTAACAGTGTAAATGTTTTTAGCGTCCGGGATCTGCTGGAGGAGAGTCAATATTTACCTCCTCCCTCCCTCTTTGTGTTTTCTCTTTTATCCTTTCACTTCCCCTTCGTGCCGTTAGATCCTGTTTTCAGTTCAATTAATTATTTAACAAGTTTTTTACTCGACAGAAAACATTAATGCATCTTAAAGTTTTGAGCAGAGAGACGTTTTGAAATCTGGTCAAATAAAATGAAAATAAATAAAAAAAGACAGCTAACAGCTCAGGAGCTGAAACAAATAAAAAGAAATAAAAAGTTTCATTTCAGCCGATATCGATCGGTATTAATGAGCTATTTTTAATAAAGACCAGGAGAAAAAATGTTGTGTTTCGAGGCACACAGGTAATAATTAAATAACAGTAAATGAGGATAAAGGAGCGACCTCACCGTTACACACATACGAAGGGTGGAAGGTGATAAAACGAGTTTGTTGTATTTCCGCTCTTGGTCGGGAAGCTGTTCTGATATTGATCAGACTTTAAAAGAAAGAAAAAGCCTGCTGTACTGGCGAGGTGACGTTTTTTATTATTAACAACTTCCTCAGCGTCTCACACCTGTTAAATGATTGGCTGTTTGCTCCATTATCAAAGGACATGATTGGCTGTTTATGAGCCGGGGCGTGTTCGTGCTTTCATGGCGGTTTGCATTTAATGCATTTAAGTGAAACTATCGAACACTTTTCTTATTGCTGTTTAAACGTATCGCTGCCGTTTCATCTCCCAGGCCGAGGATGGAGAACAGACACGAGGCCGGACTGCATGAACGTCTTTAGCTTCGGAGAGATTTGATTTCACTTGTTCTACGAGGGTTTTGCAGTAAGTTAAAGTGTCCGTGTCACTGTGTCTGTGTGTCTGCTGGTTAATCAGCTCACAGACACAAAGACCGTATTTGGTCGTGGAGCAGAAAATAATAGAAAGCGCAGACGATCAGAGACGAGATGTCAGACGCTTCAGCAGTTTGATGTTCTGAGACCAAAACAACCAATTAGCTTCAGGTGCCGCTCCGCTGACCAATCACCACTCTGGAACTAATCACTCAAACACACAATACAGCATGAGGATTAAATGTGAAGAGAGTATAAATAATAAAAAAGGTTGTCGTGATGTTTCTAAGAGGCTGAGTGTTCAGTGCTGATCTGTGTTCATACATCTGGTTTTATTCTGACCGGTTGTGTTGTGTTGTGTCTGGGCTCAGACTGCCTGTTTAAGGTGTGTCCGATGAGCCGGTACTCGGCCCAGAAACAGTTCTGGAAAGCCAAACAAGCCAAACATGAGAAGGACAAGATCGCCGATGTGGTTCTGCTGCAGAAACTACAGGTAACACACACACACACACACGTTTCTGCACAACATGTGTAATAATCAATAATAAGGAAGGTGTACTGAATAAAAAATATCAGCAATCATGTTTCGTATTTATAAAAACAAAACAAAAAACATGAAGCCTAAAGTGTCCACTCTGAATATCTGGATTCTAGGCTAGCAGTTTCCCTTTGCTTCCAGTCTTTGTGCTAAGCTAAGCTAAACACGTGCTGGACACATATCCATCTGAAACATGTTTCACTGTTACTACCACTACAAATAATCTGATGCTGCTCATGGATGTTGTTCAGTTTTGTATTGTAGCGTCTGAAGGCAGAGTTCACAACCGGATGTTACACCAGCTGTGTGTGTGTGTGTGTGTGTGTGTGTGTGTGTGTCTTGCAGCATGCGTCCAATCTGGAGCAGAAGCAGAACGAGACAGAAAACAGGAAAGTCCACGGAGACATCGTCAAATACGGAACTGTCATGCAGGTGAATATAATGTTTGTTCAACAGGAGTGCAAACGTGTATTGATCATGTATAAGGTTAAACATGAAACTGGTGATCAGACACTGATCTGATTCTGACAAAACTCAGGAAACCGATGCCTCTCATTGTTGTAGTCCAGCATGTGTAGGTTACTGATGGATCACTGAACAGGGGGGCACCAGTCCAGAGCCTCGGTTTGTGGCGACTGAAAGTCAATCACATGACTACAAGGAGACTAAAAGTGACAACAAAAAGACACAAAACGACTACAAAGAGATAAAAACTACGATAAAGAGACACAAAAACAGATAAATGTAGTGCAGTAAAAACACTTTAGTACTTCAGTTACATTCCACCACTGGACGCTATGACTGCACATCTGCGTACAAGAACGATGACCTGGCAGTTCGTGGTCACAGGGTGTAGCCCGTTGCTGTAACAACCAGGTGACTCACACCCCTCCCCTCCCCTCCTCACCATGGCAACGTGTGTCCTTTTGACTGAGCTGATAGAGATAGATAGATCTATACATGTGGTCGTTTACTGTACCTCCTGTCTGACACACACACACTCACTCTTACTGCTCTGTGTGTCGACATATTGCGGGCTGTTAGTGTCAATGTTGACTTTGCTTCACTGGTGAAGATCTGTCATCACACACACACACACACACACACACACACACACACACACACACACACACACACACACACACACACAGTGACAGTCAGGGTGTGGTTGCTGCTGAGTGAAACTTTGTCAGATTCTTAAGATAAAGATTCCTGTAAGAGAAAGGTGTGTGTGTGTGTGTGTGTGTGTGTGTGTGTTGAAGGCGTGGAGAGGGTTACATGGATCTGCAGCTCGCCATTAAACTGTAGTACGAAAAGTACCTGAGCTGTTTAAACACACTCACACACACACACACACTCTGTCTGAGAGGGATGAATGTTCAGACTCAAACCAACAACATGTCTCACCGTCTCTCAGTCCTGTCTGATCTCCCGTCTGTGGCTCTCAGCTCCGACCCCATTGGTTCCTGCTGAAGACGTAAACCTTTAAAAACAGTTTCATGTTTAAAACAGCTGCTCGCTGTAGTTTTTATCAGACAAACAGGAGGACATGGTGACTTTGTTGGGGACTATTTTCAGCGGCGGATGAATTCACGTTTGGTGCTCCAGTGAGTGTTTGGGGCAGCAGGACGGTGTGTAAATAAACTGTGCCTGTTCTGTGTGCAGCTGCTCCATATGAAGAGTAATAAATACCTGACGGTGAACAAGCGTCTGCCAGCTCTGCTGGAGAAGAACGCCATGCGGGTCACTCTGGACGGGACGGGGAACGAAGGCTCCTGGCTCTTCATCCAGCCCTTCTGGAAGCTCCGCGCCAACGGAGACAATGTAAATACGCTTCATACTGCTTTACTACACATCTGTACACAGAGCGTCTCACACAGCACAGGCATGTTCATGGTCCCCAGAGGAGCAGCCCTGCTCACTTCTTCCCTCCATTTTCATCTCCAGTCACCTTTCCTCTAATAATGATAATATAATGAACTAAATCATCACGATCATAATAAAAACTTTATTTATATGGCACATTTCAGACAAAAAGATGCAATATGTGCTTCTAGAAGTGAAAATAGAAATAAAAGAAATGTTAAAAACAAAGCAGGAAAAGATTTTTAATTATAAGCAAATAAAATATGTTTTATAAAGCAATTTATTATTATTTTTAGTGGTAGTTTCAGTAACAATTTAGTAGCAGTAGTAGCTGCAGTAGTACTACTAGTAGTTATAATAGTACTGGTAGTAGTGGAAATATTCACCTAGAAGTTTGACAAAAGAGTTTTACTCAAGAACCACTGGCTTTCTTTTTATGGAGCTTTCAGCCGCATCTCACTGCCTTCATCTGCTGATGAGGACTGTAAGAAGAAGCTAGTAAGTGGACTTTGAGTCGTCAAACTTTTATTTCCAAGGTCAACAATGAACTTTTACTCTGAAATGTAGCAGTACAGGCAAGTGAAATGCATGTGCCCCGGCTCTCTCAGCGCTTTAAACTATATATAATAAAGACAATAAATAAATAGATAAATAATAATTAAGTAACAAGAACAATAAATTAGAAATCCCACAAAATAGTATATTGTAGCTCGTAGCGTGTCGCCATCGGTCGGCGCCATCTTGCCTTGATTTAGTCTCAGTAGTATTTTTTAGTAGTAGCAGCAGCAAAGCTAGTATTAGTACAGCATCTGCACAGGCATGAAACTGAGACCTGAACCCAGCCAAAACCTGATCCACCTGAGCCTGACTCGTGAGGCCAAATTTGAGATCAGAACCTAATGTAGTGTCATATTTTATTTATTAATTCTTTTGGCCGAATTCACTCATCTAAAAATAACCAAAACCAGTCCAGAGCCGAGCCCGAAGCCGACCCAGAACTTTAGTCTGGACCCGTCGGGGCAGAACTCATGTGGTAGCAGTACGCATAGAAAGTGTAGCAGCACCAGTATCAGCACCAGTAACAGCACCAGTAACAGTCATAGTAACATATATAATAATAGCAGAATGATATAGATGATACTGGTCCATTAAAGAAGCTTTGATTGACTTCAGTATTGATCAGCTCAGAGGTATTGTACAGTAAGCAGCAGCAGGACTTGTAGCAGTGAGTATTTAGCGTGTGCTGCGTGTTGCAGGTGGTGGTGGGAGATAAAGTGATCCTGAACCCGGTGAACGCCGGGCAGCCGCTTCACGCGTCAAACTACGAACTGACCGACCATCCGGGCTGCAAGGAGGTGAGACACACACAGCACTGACACTGAGACCAGGACTAATCCTGATCCTGGTTCTGATGATACTGATGAGGATCAGCGCTGTATCAGAACCTCCCAGTCAACATCTCTTCCTCCCTCTGCAGGTGAACTCGGTGAACTGCAACACCAGCTGGAAGATCAACCTGTTCATGATGTTCAGTGACCACAGAGAGGAAGTGCTCAAAGGAGTGAGTGGCTTCACTGAGACACAGACAGTACAGACAGACAGTACTACAGTACAGACAGATAGTAGTGCAGTACAGACAGACAGTACTACAGTACAGACAGATAGTACAGACAGACAGTACAGACAGACAGTAGTGCAGTGCAGTACAGACAGACAGTACTACAGTACAGACAGACAGTAC
>LKNJ01006202.1:2305-18586 GCA_002120245.1 Maccullochella peelii | reverse complement strand
ATCTTTTTAAGTGGGAGAACTTGCACAATTGGTGGCTGACTAAATACTTTTTTGCCCCACTGTATATATATATAAAAAGTTTACTTCAACCAATTACTCTTTTTTTATATATTTTGAGCTCCCTCTTGCCTCTCATAAATAGAGGAGGATCAGCCTCCACTGGCTTTTAATATACAGTACATGCCTTTTGGTGCTTATAGTGCCCTATTTTCTTGAGGTTCATCAGTGTGTCCATGCATGCCTGTGTGGTTGTTGTTCAGATGTTTGATAGTGAGTGTGTATGTGTAAGTGCTGTTAGGCAGTGTATACCACACTGACTGTGTTTCTCTGTAGCACAAAACCCATGTGAGCTTATGCTGCTTTTTGCTCGACACAACAAAAAGTCAAAACAAATCGGGTGTGAAGCAGACGCTCTCTAACTTTAAATCCCCCTTAGGTAGAGGTGCTCTGTGTATTGTATGCTATTGTGTAACTGTCAGATTTTCAGGGGAAAATTGTTTGATAGCTTTATGTCACAAGAGCCTTCTTTCAGTACAAAAGAAACAGGAAGCAGAGCGTGTCTGGGAAATGTAGTGTTAATGTTAAACAGCAATAGTACTTGCAGTACCACTGGCACAAGATATCCAGCACCTCAGGTGAAGTCTCATGCTACATTACCAGCTTTAAGACCAGACATGACAGACATCAACCAAATTCTGTACTTTACATTACTGTATTACACAAACTTGTGCTTTTCCTACATTTTGGCCATGCATCACAAGTCAATCAAGTCAATTTTATTTATATAGCCCAATATAACAAATCACAAATTGGCCTCAAGGGGCTTTACAAACTGTACAGCATACACATACTATATCCTCTGTACATTTCCAGCACTTAGACCCTCGATTCTGATAAGGAAAAACTCCCCAAAAAACCCTTTAACCCATTTCATTACAGTGAACATGTCTGTTTATATCTGCTTTTATTGTTTTTAATTGCATTATGAGATGAAGATTCATCTTAATTAAACAAACATCTGCATCACAACTTTTTTTAAGAAAATTTTTTGGGCATTTTTGCCTGTAATGGATAGTCGATAGTGAAGAGGCTCGCAGGGAACAAGGGGGAGAGAGAGACTGGTATAACATGCAACAAAAGTACCCAGCTGGGATCAAATTAGGGATATTTGATGGTTATATGTGCTGTAACCATTCGCCTACTGGGGCACCCACACCAATAGAACACTGACAAACAAACAGTCATGCTAACGGCTCTGTGAGGCTACACATAGGCACAACAGTGCTCATGTTAGCATTTTAGTAAGCTAAATGCTAACATCAGCATGTTGACATATTCACAATGACAATGCTAACATGCTGACATGCAGGTATAATGTTTACCATGTTCACGATCTTATTTTAGTGTGTTAGCATGCTAACATTTGCTAAGTAGCACTAAAAACAAAGCACAGCTGAGGCTGCAGGTAAATTAAAACATTGACCTGGTGATGGAAAGTCAGGATATCACCAAAATTCTTATAATTCATCATGAACATGATGAATACAACTTGAAAGTCTCTACCAAATTTATTTTCAATCCATCCATGTCGAGATATTTCACCAACAACCAAAAATGTCAACCTGCTGGTGGCGCAAGTCTAACCATTAGGTATTAGGAAAAAATAGTTTTTAGCTTTTCCCAGATGCTTATCTAGCTTTGCATAGCTGTTTTAAATATATATAATTTGTAGTAAACAAAGTATGGTTCTCATTTTGTCTGATTAGCTACATTTATAAATTGATCAAGAGTTGGTGTCTATCTGCTTGATTTGCTGAACACACCAGATTTAGTTAACTGGGTGTGCATGGAGCAGAAAGAGGGAGGAGCGCTGTTACAGTAACAAGGGTTAAGACATGCAAACTCAAACTGCCTGAGAAGTGTAAGGGCCTCCTACTTGTTATATGAGACTTTTCTTTGCAGCTTTTAAAACAAATTGAGATTTATTTGATGTAGCATCTCACAAGATTTCACACTTTTGAAAACTGAGAAGAAGTGTGGTGTTTTTGTGTGCCCTTACAGTACCTCAATCTCACAGCCCCATAACAAACTCTCACAAGTATACTGTATCTTTGTGATAGAAGCCTAATTATCTAATATCAGTCTGTAGACTTGGATCTGGTTCATGGACTCCAAATTAGAGACAACGCTTTCTTATCTTGTTTAATAAGCAGTAATGATTATATCTCCATAAACCTCTGAAAAACTTTCTGATTTTGTAAAATGTTGTGTTATGTGCAAGGAAAAAAGGTTAATGTCAACTCTGATTAGCTGTTCCAAACATTTATCCCAATCATCCCAGAGTTTTATGGGATTAAACACAGTGACAGGCAGGCAGAAAGGAGATTTTCTACTGTGGCTATCAGTTATGATTAAGGATATGTTACAATGTGCTGATGTTCATTCATGAACTAAATTTCAGTAGCCATTAAATGAAAGATTCTGACAATTTTCTGGGTTATGTCCTACCTCTTAACTCGGTTTTAGGATTAACATCATCTTTGCATGTCATTTTACAGGTGATATTACCTTGCAAGGGTACCATCCCTAGACAAAAATATGGGAGATTATAGAACTATATTCTATATTTAATAGTCAGCTATAAAACAAGATTATTACATAATATGTGAAATGGTATTGACAGCAATTGAAGCATCAGAAATTTTGGAGATTTTGGACAGAATATGCTTCTGGTTTTAATTTACAGTTAGAGTAGAGACAGTAGGGTAAAAAGAATCACACATACACACACACATCTCCTGCACACCGTCAGTCAGCAGGCCAGGGGTCCTTTATTGACACATCCCATAGATTAGTCTCTCTTCCTGGGCTGGGTGGAGGTGGAGAACCATGATGGAGGGTAATGATTGTGTCAGAGGGGTCCTGAACTTCAAACCCTTCCTCCCCACTGGGGGAAAGAGGGAAGCTGGACTCACTGTGGTGACGGTGTGCCCTCAGCTCTTTCATGTCCCTGGACAGACCCCTCTATCTGATCCAGGCGTCCGGCCACAACAGGACGGGGTTGATACGTACTGATAATGTCACACAGCATTGACAGCTACTGATAAATGGCTGAACCCATTCACCAGGTAGATCTTTGCCTGTAGATAACTGACAGAGTCAATAAATGTTAACATTCTCTATTGATTCTTTACAGATTGACTGATTAATAACTGACTGTGTGTTAGAGGTCTCGTGCTGTCTGATTGGCAGCAAAATGGACAACTTTTTCCTCATTCTTAATTTAGTACTCAATACCTAGCCATGTTACCAGAAATGACTATTTATGAGTTTAAAAGTGGATGTATTTGTTATAATAAAGAACATGACTTTAAATTTATGGTTAAGTATTATAAATACGTAGAACCCATTAGCAGCAAATATACATTATATATCATCAGACAAAAATGAAATGGTATTTAATGTTTAATGTCATGTAATTAAATATACAGTTGTTCCATGAATTGTTCAGTGTCTTACCATTAGCTGTGTTAATCATGTAATGCTTATAGCATGCACTCACAATAACCCACTAATAATACCTTAATGTGCTTGTTCAATTATGCAGATGAAGACATGCTTCCATTTACTCAAACTTAAAGCTGCACTAATCAATATTTTAATAATAGTAATGGATCAAATGATTGTGTAATGTGGAAGGAGTTGCTTGTAGTGACAAACCCACAGAGAATTATCACCCGACTCTGCAGTTCCCCTCAGCTTTATGGAGCATTTTCTGTCTTCAGCTCATGGTTTCGGTGTTAGGGCCCGTAACAGCAGACAGCTGTTTTCAGTCAAAAAGCTCTGATGATGAACCCACTGTACGCTACAATTTAGCGATGTATTTTTGTAGGCCAACCTAGATGTTAGCATCACCCTGGTTCCCTCGACAAAAAGCCAAAGGGATTTTTCCATTGGATTTTGGATTATTAAATAAAATGATTAAATAAGATTATTAAATGAACTCTGTGGCAAACAAAAGTTTATGATACACGTTTTGTTCAGCAACATAATCTTCACAAATGAACAACACTTTTATGATTTTTGAAGCATAAATCCACTCACCAGAAGTACAAAGCTGACGTTAGGCTATAAACGAACTACACCACGGTCACATGACTTCAACGTCACCACCACAAAGCTGTAATTTGATTTTGTGCGCTTACCTCTTCTACAAAAGCCTTTGGGAAAGTCTGAGTTCAAATAGTTTGCAAGAGCGTGAGTATAAACACAACGAGGCTGTAAAGGCGGACGAGTGAGTAGATGAGTTTCTGTGTTCGGCATGATGACGTTTAATGTCCCTGACAACCTCTGTAGTCTCATTTAGCAACTTATTAGCAGCCACCTTTTTTAAGACATGTAAAAGCTTCAAAATTCGTGAGTGGGGTATTTACTGACGTATTTTATGTCGTAGAACAAAACGTGAAAATCTCTTAAGCTTGTGTTAACCCACAGACCTTATTTCAGGCATCGAACAAATATCCCATTCAAGAAACCCACTGACTTTGACACGACGGAACAGGAAGAGCAAAAATGCTAACTCATTTCCGGGGTCTTTCGGACTCATTCCTGCAGCACTCTATTCCCTCAGGAAAAATTGGAGACCAAAAAACAGCTACAAGGAGAGTGAATATTACTTGTAACATTTGTCAGGTGACTTGACAATTAATGCTGCTTTATCTTATCCAGCACGTTCAGCTTTCAGTTAGCCTAGCCAATCAGATCTTTGCAGGTGTGATTCAAAATGGGGATGTCACCTCTCTGTGCCAGAGCTGGAAAAATGGTGTGGATGGGATCAACACAGCTGCACAGGTTGTTCTTAAGTCTTCTTATGCTGGCCATCAGACTACATTATATCGGCCTGATAATTGCCAGACCAAACAGATGTGGGGTGATTGGAATGAAAATGAGTTGTGCGCGATAATTCCGCGTTGTGTTCTGTGTAGTGTCATAGTGAAAGTCAACTGACGCAGCATTGGAGACACTCCATGAAGTCCCGACAGACTAGCGTGTCAGATTTTCTTTTGCCTTCGCTCACCAAGTTTGACTGCTTCTATGACATGTTTCGTGTTGACCCATAGGAGCACAACACAACTAGAAGCATGATAAAGCGAAAGAGGAATGGTGTTGTTGGTGCTGCCAGGAGGAACAGTGATATCTGTCCCTGGCAACTCTTTCCCAATTACCTCTGTACGTCAAGCAAGTCGTGAAAGACGGCAAGCTCTGATTAGTACAATGTGTAATCTGCCACATCGCTCAGTCAGTTCAAGGCAAGAATTTATAATTGTGATTGTCTG
This sequence comes from Maccullochella peelii, assembly GCA_002120245.1. NCBI lineage: Eukaryota > Metazoa > Chordata > Actinopteri > Centrarchiformes > Percichthyidae > Maccullochella > Maccullochella peelii. The sequence continues at coordinate 13,250 of LKNJ01006202.1, read as the reverse complement.
ATCTGACCATCTCGTATGGCAAAAGTATTTTGTAGTCTGATCTCAGAATTACAGAAATCAAAAATCTTAAATCTGCATATTTCTTTGATTGATGTGAAAAACGTTCAGCCAACTGCTCCTACAACCTCTACTGCAGTTTCCATGTTGATTGAAAATGACATCACTTGATTAGAAACCGGCTGACATGGTGTCAGACTGAATGAGGTGAAATGGCAATTCAGTCAGATTTTCAGGCTAGCTCTCTGTGAGTTTGTATTCAAATAAACTTGAATGGTAGCCTTTCATTGGAAGTCCATATTAACGCTCTTTATTTTAATAGAGGTCACAACCAAATGTGAATGCTTTTCCAAAGAGCACTGTGGGGAGGGAACACTTGAGGTGGGACTTATGAGCTCAACACTGTGGTGGTTTTGTCTTAAATAAAGTCCAGAATGCTAATATACCACTGTGTTGTAGTCTGTAGTCTGATAGCTATAAGATTTCCAGAGGATGGGGTTCACAGGCAGCATTGCTGTTGCACATTAGCTCTCCTTTTCAGGTGGTCCGAGCAGCACCTTCCCTTCTTTACAAACATGGATGTAGAAGAAATGATTGGCTGTTACATACACATGCTGTTGGATTTTATGTCTTTATTTGATAGAGGAAACGAAGTAGGGGAATGACATGCAGCAAATGTTCGCCAGCCGGGAATCAAACTGGGGAGTCCCTGCTCAGGGAATTTGCACCCATGTGGTATGCGCCCTAACCACCCATGCTCATACATGTGTATGAGCAACCCGATTGCTGTTAGATAGTGACCCAGAGGATACCCTCATGGTTGACTCCGCCCGCTTTCTCTGAGAAAAACTGACTCGGTGGACTAGGGCTGGCTGCAGGGAACCAGGGTGGAAGCTGGGACTGGTGGCAGGGGAAGTGGAGACCGAGACTGGTGGCTAGGAAACAGGTGTCCAGGGCAGGGAAGAAGAGCAGGCAAACCAAAGACCAGGTGACAGGAGGCTGGGACCAGATGCCTTTCTCTGAGAAAAGCATCCTACTAAACTATTCCTGCACTGAGTGCAGATGACGGTGTTTACAGTCTCTGCTGGCTGAGTGCAGTGGTCTTCAGCTGTGCCTTGGAAATGCCTGTGAGATTAGATTTTTGATTCCAGCCATCATCTGCTCATATCCTTTAGGCGGGCAGTGCTGACCAGGCAAAGCTCCCCATGATGGGTTTCTCCTCACATCCATAATCCATCAGACAAACCTTTGCTTCCACACTAAAAAGGCCCAAACTGCCATCAATTGACTGCTGCTTTGAAGTTTAGCACAGAAATATAGAATCTCATCTCTTCAGGGTGCTCCTCCATGAGTTCTCTATAATCTGGTTTCTGCATTAAAATCAGTGCCGTTAGATTTTTCAGATTACACTAAAATTACATTTATCTCCCTCACTTGGCACTTGCTGGTCTCAAATGAACAGACCTTTTATGTGCAAGTAACTGCATCTAATTAAACACACGGAGAGTTTTGTGTCTTGTGTGACAACAAATGTCAACTTATTCAAAGTTTCCAGTAACTTTATCATGTGAATTATGTCTTGTGACTTATTTGAACCCAAACACAATCTTTTCCTAAACCTAACCGAGTAGTTTTGTTGCCTAAACCTAAGGTGACGTGACCTGAGTGATCAACCATGTGGATAGATGATAACGGCCTTCTGAACCTACTAGCAGGTGTAGCAAGCCCCAAGCAAAAAGTACTGCAATAACTGTTACGGCACTGAACCAGAGGACCCACGTGCAGACACAGAGGAGACAGGAGTGGTTGTATCAGAGGGAATTTATTTGCAAAACTGACTCAGTGGACTAGGGCTGGCTGCAGGGAACCAGGGTGGAAGCTGGGACTGGTGGCAGGGGAAGTGGAGACCGAGACTGGTGGCTAGGAAACAAGTGTCCAGGGCAGGGAAGAAGAGCAGGCAAACCAAAGACCAGGAGACAGGAGGCTGGGACCAGAGAAGGCGGAACTGCAGGGCAGAGGGAAGAAGCGTTAGACAAGGCTGGTGAAACAAGAACAGGCTATAATTTAGCAAGCAGGCTGGAAACGCAACGTGTAGTGGCTCCGATCTGGCAGCTTGGATCGTGTCAGAGCACGGTATAAGTAGAAGTCTTGATAACTGAACTGGTTGCAGCTGGTGGAACTCTGCTCCGGCTCCAGCACACCTGTCTTCACTCACCCAATCACAGACACACATACACACACACACACACATAGAGAGAGAGAAGGAGAAGCCACTCAGTGAGTGGCAGCAGGAGCGGAGGGGTCAGGCTGGGTAGCCGAGGGCGTGGCCGGCAACCCCACCGGGGCAGATATATAACATATAACAATAACAAAACAACAAATACTGTAAACACAACTCAAAGTAGTCGGACACTTTGTTATACATCATCCACTCAGCCTGACATTGTTCTCATGTTGGCTGCTTTTTCTTGTTGGGGTATTTTGTATTGTCTCTGATCAATCAGTAGAGACTGATGAATCCAAGGTAATATTCAGTTTTGTTAAAAGGTACTTATCAATACTACCTTCACCATTAATGGACATTTTTACCAATTTGTAGAGCATGTTATTAAACAAAAGTCTACAGTCATGCTAGCAACTCTGCGAGGCTGTACTTAGGCACAGGTGTGCATTGAGCTATATGCTAACATCAGCATGCTAACATGCTCGCAATGACAATGCTAACATGCTATAGTTAAGCATGAATAATGTGTAACATGTTCACCATCTTAGTGTACTGTGTTAGCATGCTAACATTTGCTAATTAGCACTAAACCTAAAAGTATTGGACAGATTAAAATTTTGACCTGATGGCGCTAGAAGAAAAGTCAGAGGATAACCAAAGTGATTACAGTTCATGGTGAGGGGGACATGAATGTACCAAAATTTCATGACAATCCATTCAGTAGTTGTTGAGACATTTCACTAAAAGCACTCATGTGAACCTCATGATGGCGCAAGAGGGAAAGTCAGGGATCACCAAAGTCATTAGATTTATCCTCTGGGGACCATGAATATCTGTAAAAAATTTCATGGCAATCCATCCAGTAGTCAGAGATATTTCATTCTGGACCAACCGACAGACGGACTAACATTGCCGCTAGCATGGCTAGAAATGATGCAAAAAGTAATTTGACTGTTCAGTCAGCTCTCTGAAACTAAATTCAATTAAAAAATACATGTGTACCTTCACTCAGGTTGAACTCTGTATATCCATGTCCTATATACCCTCTGATTCTCTGCACTCTTAGTGCTATGGGGAAACTGAAGTTTTAGGATATCATATACGGTGACATCAGCCATCTCTGGATAGTCTAACATATAACATGCATTGACAACATGTACATCACACTCACTGTAAATGTTTTAGGATTGCTGGCCTCCATCAAGTAAAGAACATACATTGTTCATGTGTTTGTGATCATGATGGATGCTTGTTCGTGCTATACTCTCACAAACCTCCCTCACACACACATTCAGTCAGTGCCCATAAATGCTTCACTCTCTCTTTCTGTGAAATGGAATCGGTTAGCCAACCGTCCCTGAACTCTCAGCCTCTTGCCTCTTTCTCTCCGTTTCAGTGTTTATTAATTTAGCATGGCCCTCTTTTTCTTTCCTCGTCCTTCCTTCTTTCCTTATTTTTTCTCCTTTGAAGAAGAGAGAGAGAATTGGGATGTATGGGGATCCCAACGGTGGCTGGGTTGTCGTGGTTGACTGGCCCCCTGTCCTACTGAAGCAGAAACATGAGGCTTTTTCTACACTGTCTGCCAGAACCATGCTCTGCTTTGATGTGGGGGAGAAGAGGAGGAGGACGAGAAGAGGGGAGGAGAGGAGGGGAGGGGAGGGGAGAGAGGAACTAAACTAAACCAAAGTCACTTCATGTAATTTCTTCTTCATCATTTTCTGTCAGTCTCTGTGTGATTGGTTGATGTTTTTGCAGACAGATCTGAAAACAAAAATAGATTCACATTGTGCAAACTGTACAATATTCTCACATTACTCATTCCTAAAACTCATTTTAGACCAGGAGTGAACCTGAAGAGTCCCTGAGTGTTTGGACAGCCATCTGAGCCGTCAGCTGAAACACAGCAGCCCAATACTGAAAGCTCCTTTACTGTGTGTGTGCGTGTGTGTGTGTGTGTGGAAGCTGGAGCTGTATGGTGCCCACATGCTGCTCCTGCATGCTTTATAACCTCTCTTTTTAAAGTGGCATTCCTTGTTGTGTGTAATTTAGTCTCTCTGGTCATCTTTGGTTTGTTTCTGCATGGAACTGCCAGAAAACAAAAAAAACAAAAAGAAAAATAACTGTCAGTCAAGCAGTGTGTATTTTTTACAGATATGTGTATATATTATATACATTATATATATATATATATATATATATATACGTGAACATAACTGTTGTTCATTAAGAAGAGAACTCTACAGGGCACGTTTGAGGGTTTTTTCAGGGTTTCATTTACTGTGACACAACAAACACCCTGGTTGAGCCCGCACGGGCCACGATTTCCTTTATATAAAGAGATAATTGTACACAGCTTTTTTGTAGATGCTAGTCATTTTTAGATGTATAGGATCACTGCAGGGGAGAGTGGATGATCATTAAAGGAAGGACACTTTAGTTGCTGTACCGCAGTGCTGCACCTGTGATTGTTTGCATTCGTGATGTGTGATTTTGAGATTTTTATTTGCCTTGAAATGTACAAAGTCTAAAACATGCATACATTTGTTTTTCTTCTCAGTGGTGGTTTTGTACGTGCAAGGCCTGGGGACCAAGGAGTGGAGAGAGGTGAGTGAAATGTCTTTAAATCTTAAGTTGTGAAATTATAGGATTTTTTTCAAGTGCACAATGCATGGATTCAACCCGTCAGTGTGTAAAGGTTAAAGTGATAACTGGGTGGGAAAAAAAGCAGTTGGCAACTGACAAAACGTAAAGGGATCCTTACAGTCTGCTGTAGATGGTCTTAGAAGGGAATGCCAACAGTGGACACAATCACCTGTTGGCCACATTAAGGTGGTAGCTGTAGTCATGTGATACGTAGTGGTCCCATTAGAAGTAGCAGTAGTAGTAGTTCTGGCGCTATATCAGTGAAAAAATTAATTTTCTCTGTAGTAGTGTTTGTTGAAGGGATGGTTGTTTCTCTATATTGAGGGCTGACTTGTTGACTGCATGAACAATGAATTTGGACCTACAGTGTGTCAGTCAAGATGGCCTAAATTAAACAAAGGGGGATTGTCTTGTTGTTGAAAGAATCAGTTTACAGCTCGTATTTCTTTAAGCCCCTTTGACAACTGCGTTTCCCTGTGTCCGCTATTGGTCAGTCCAATATTATGCTAACCTGTACAGTTCAAGTTATACTTTTCCCATATGATTAGCTGCAAGCATCTGCACAATGTAATTTTCTTCATCTGCTCTGGAGTATATCCAGCCCTTACACATAAGACCCATGACAGGCAATATCAGAACCGTCCCTCAACTTCCACCTGATTGATTCTTAAAGCTGCACTAATCAATATTTTTATGTCAACAATGGATCAAATGACTGTGGAGTGGTGACAAACAGAAATATCACCAACCAACCACAGAGCCTTTTAGCGTCATTGTTTCAGTTTTACGACCCGCAATTTAATTTCACTACTTTTCCCACATTTTCAACATCAACTGTCAACTTTCAGTGAAAAAGCTCTGATTAACCCCTGTACACTACCTGCTCAGCCACAAATGGCTGGCAAAGTTAGCAACTAGCTGGTGAACATAGCGGAGCAGCTAAAGAGCCAGATATTTTCCCCAGGAGTTGGTGGAGATCAGAACAGCACTAAGGGAGGAGTGAATATTCAGGATGCCTGAAACACTACTTCAAATGAATACTAATATTGCTCTGTGTCTGCTGGATGTGAAGATATGCACCTGTTTGCTAACATGTTAGCCATATAAACTTTCCAAGGCCATGATATGTCAAACCTGTGTGATGTTGGTTATTTTCAAACTGTGCCTCATTTTCAGAGTGTTTACCATCCGGTAAATTGATTCTATTCAAAATCAATTTTACTATTATACTGTGAATCTTTAATAGCTTTAATATACTCTTTGATATTACGAGCTTCACGTGAAATTATTTAACATACTACCGTCTACATCCTACTTTAGATCTCTATCCTTTGCATATATTGTAGCATGAAATACTGTTAAATGTTATTTTAACTAACCCACTGCTGCATTTACAACATGTCATATCAGGTGTGTATAATTGCTGCTGGGAGCAGCAATTCTGAGTGGCTGGCACTGATACAAACTGCTCAATGGGAAAACCCATCAACCTCCCTGTGGTGATCATAATCAGGACGTGAAGAAAACATTTGTGGGCTGCAACGATATCTGCCACCTGCCATCAGAACGGTGCATAAGCAGTAAACAAAAGCATTACTGCAGCAGTGAACTATAATCACAGCAATATACTCAACTGAAGTCAGAAATGCATTTTGTAGTTCATTTAGGGTTGATTTTAGATTCACAAACGGTTCTTTTAAATGCTTTTGGAGTTTGACTGTATCGGAGAGCAGAAGAATCAGAAAAGCACAGAATTTATTGATGAAATGAAACACAGTCACTCAACAAAATGGCAAAATAATCTTAGAAAACAAGGCCAAGGTCGAAGATAACAGCAATCCTTTGTCATTCCGAGCACATTTGTGATCACCCAAACAAACCAACATGTAAAAAATGGCCTGTGCTTTTCTCCAGTAAGGTCAGAACTGAAGAGAGTCTAAGCAGGCATGGAGCAAGATGTCCTGTGGCAGTCACACTGATCAGAGTGTTTTATAGCCAACAGAATGTGGTATAAACTAAGCCCTTCTGTGAAGCCTGAGCAGCCAAATATAGGAATTCATGAATTGGAAAATCATGCGAGACGCTTTGGGAGGTCGGCCCTGGAACACTGTGGCTGTGTAAACATATAGAAAATCTCATATATCTCTCTCTCCTCTCTGCCTCAGTGTCTCTCACTCTCTGTCTTAGCAGTAATTTGTGCTTTGTGCTATCAAAGAAAATCAGTCTCACCTCAGTGGGGATCCAAACACATACACATAGATCTCACTGAGCCTCAATCCGTCTCACAGGGAGAGGACGCTTTCAGCAGAGCTGTATACACTCACACACACACACTGTAAAGTGGTGGTCAATGCAGCAGTATGGATCAGTTTGTAGGTAAATGGCTCAGCTGCATGCCACTTCAATCTGATGCTGACCAGTAGTCAGTGTCACAAATGGACAGGAACATTGAGCTGTTTTAAACATGTAAGAGCCTGATGAGGCTGCAGCTACATGTGGCCGCAGGTTAAAAGAGATGCAGCAGAGCAGAACGAGAGATAATGACAGATTTGACTTGTGTAAGGTTGAATTTATGCTTTTTGATACCTGCTTTTTGAAAAACAACAAATGACAGACAAATGTGCAAGATGCAGTTTAGTTGATTGCACACAGAATTTAATACTTGCTGCTTCTTATATGGAAAAGCTTAAAACCTGAACTCATTTTAATATGGACAAATTTATCTTGCTGTCAATGGAGAGTTTTAGTGTCACATGACTTGAGCTTTCTGATCCTCACACTTATATAGAAATATAAGAAATATTTATGAGAACAAACATGTTGAGATTTGAATAGGAGATGGAGCAGTTATCTGTCTGTGTTAATTGACTGCTATTTGCCTTCTGCTGATGATGGATGAGTCAGTAATGGTAATTATCCCACGATAACCGCCAATATGAGCACAGTTGATCAAGGACTTTTGGGCTCTTTTTGTTGTGTTTTTTTTTATTTTGGTGTTACTGTTAATCTTTATGTTCATGTACCCAAAAATAAAAAATGACATGTAAAAGAAAAGTGCCTCTTGTGATGGAAATCCCCCCAAAAAATTGATGGCAAAAGTTAACCTTTGTTTAAAGATCAACAAGTAATGACCAATTTCCTTTGAGTGTTTGTCCTTATTATCTTTCTTGCTTACTCTCTTCTCAGATGGAAATTGAAGACACGTAAACAACATATTGCCAGATGAATCAAATCTTTATCTTTGGAAAAATAAAGTTTGAAAAAACAAACAAACAAAAGCAAAAATCAATTTTCTGCTGCTTATCTGGGGCAGAGTCGCGGTGGCAGCAGTACAAGCAAGGTAGTCCAGACATCCCTTTCCCCAACAATGTTTTCCAGATCCTCCTGGGGGATCCCGAGGCGTTCCTCGAGGATGTATGTGTTTAAAGGTGTATAATAATCATAATAATAATAATAATAATGATGTCATTCTCATAACTACAATAACAGGTTGGTTGGTTGTAGGTGTCAGGTGTCACATTATTATTATTATTATCAACACATTTATCACTACAGTTTTTTATCATTAACAATATCTATAAAACTAATATGGGTAGTATCACCAACAACAGCAATAATAATAACAATAATATTATAATAACAATAATGTTAACAACAATAACTACCACTACCATCAACACTAATAATAAAAAATAAAATAAACAAGAACATAATCAATAATCATATGAATAATATTTATACCTATGATACTACTACTACCACTACTACTACTACTACTAATAATAATAATAACAATAATAATAATAGCAGTACTACAACCACTACCAATGATTATAATCATAATACCAAGACCAATAGTAAATGAAAATAAACAAATATATATATATATAAATACATATATATGCATACATATACATACTCACATACACACATATGTAGTTATGTAGGTGTAGGTATTGATACAGATGTAAACGTGTTCGCTCACTTTTAGTCTTGGTCGCAGGGCTTACCATTTTCAGCTTGACTGACAGCGATTGACTAAAACAGATTTGTGCTGTGCTCATAGAGGCATTATACCTTTTTAAACTTCAGAGAGACTTGCTGGGAAAAATATTAGGTTGCTTGGAGCGATAGCGCAGTAATCCTATCACAGATTTAGAAACTGTACAGGATAAACTCTCAAGCCTCCATCTGAGGAAAGACTGAACAGTTGGGAAATATCATGAAATGCCTCTCGCTTCTGTGAGAAGATAAAAGTTTATCTGGGAGCATCCTAAGCTTAATTTTCCTCGCTGCCTCTCTATCTCAGCAGCGAGCCAAAGCTTTTCTCCTCTTGCTGTGGAACTTCCGGGGCCTTTTGCCGTTGATGACAGCAGCAACAGAAACACGTGGTTTGGCTGTGAATGTTTTTTCCGCTGCTCTTTATTTTTATAAATCCGGACTGATTGAAGAGCAGAGGAGCTTTCTTCAGGCCTGGGTTGCCAGGTTGGAGTGCAGCCACAGTTGGAGATCTTCCATATGGTTCCAGGTCCCACTCAGCTGCCCACTTCCTCCTCTTACATTCTCCTTGGACAGTAGTATATCTGTCTGTCAGTGAGCAAAAGGAAACAAACACCCTCCCTGCGACACGTGTATTGTCACCGGCTTGTAGCGCGTGGGCTTTCGGAACACATTGGCAGATTTGGCTCGAGGCAATTTTTGATGCAATTAGCAGAAACCTAAATTTCACACTTAAGTGAAGGAAAAAACATAATTACAACTCTGCCAAAAACAAACTATCTAGATTTTTTTAGTGGGTGACAGAAGAAACTGCAAAGAAAACTTAACAAAAAGAGAAGCTGTCTAAAACAGAGCTTATTAAAAGATACTTCTTGTCAGTGTGTGTTTGTGAGAGAGAGAGGCATGGAGACAGCTCATATTCCATTATATGAAACCAATCTCCCACTCCACATCTCGTCTCGGTCAGTGTTGGGCTTGTTACCCAAAACACGTAATATAGTACTCCTTTCTCTTTGCTCATTTCAGAAATAACTTTACTCATTAGCTTGTGGGAGCAGTACTGGGAGCAGAGAATTCCTTCTCTGTTTCACCTCCAAAATAGGCTATTTCAAACTTTTCTCCCCCTAAAAATCAGGATCAGTCAGTTTCTTGTCCCATGAATGGCCAGGAAGGTGGGCAGTGTTGATGTTCACAGGGCATCATCTTCTTCTTGTCAATAATAAACTAAGAGAAATTCAAACTTTGTGGCTTTTTGTATTAGGGAAATCTCGGTTGTGTTTAGAGTGTATCCACATCAATAAGGAGAGGAAATCAAGGCCTGGAAATGCAATGTCAGATTGGTTGTGAATATTATTATGTCCTGCTCTACTTGTTATTGTAGCACAGAGCTAGCCCGAGGCATACGCATACTGAGCAGCTGCTCAGGGCCTCGTAACCACCAGGGGCCTCCAAACAAACTGATAATGTAAACTCGCTTTGGGTTTGTCTGCTCATTTATGTCTTAATTTAAATATTTAAAGCTCTACTGATCAATATTTATTAAAAAAATTATATAGTTACAAACTGTTATAATCTACTCTTTCTAAACTTACATGTTGCTATTTGTTACTGATTGTTAATTATACAGTATGTATATCCTTTGCAATTTTCAATGTGATCACATTTGTGACCGTTTTAAAGGTAAAACTTGAGCTTGTTGAGTCTAACACTAGGTCAAAATAACCATGTTGTAGTTTGGGTAAACAACCCAACTGTAATATTACAAATAAATAAAATGAATTAAAATGAATAAAAACAAACCAACACTAAGACTGGGTGAAACCCCCCCACTGATACTATGTAAAGTTAACATGCTATTGTGTTGGTGCTAAACTGGGTAAGGTTTTTTCCCTGTGATTTTTAGTGTGTAAAATTCTCCATTGAGCAATTTAGCTTCTTTTAGCTGATTGTTTTGGTTGTGCAGCCTGCTAACTTCACTCTCATCACCCTCGTGTCCAGCAGCAGCAAAGAACAAAATATTTTATATGTTTACTGACTGTTTTTAGAAAACAGGATGTGAACACATGCTTTGTTGACTTATCA
>LKNJ01006201.1:0-18653 GCA_002120245.1 Maccullochella peelii | reverse complement strand
GTATATATATGTATATATGTGTGTATATATATATATGTGTATATATGTGTGTGTATATATATATATATAGCGAGTCACTCAGTCAGCACACCAGTTGACCAATGAATTCTCAAGCCTGCTATCTAGTCTGTTGTTTCTGTCACTGGCAACAGAAAGTGTCATGTTGCTATGATTAGACTGAGTGTTCACATTAACTGAGTTTAGACATCTCACATTTAATTCCTGAAAAAAAAAAAGAAGCTGTTTGCAATCTTCCCAGCTCACTAATACAATGGCCATATGCAGCCAGACAGGAACACTTTGCTATTCAGAGCAGCAATGCAATTCCAGGCTGAGGAACATTTAATGTCAGTAATCAATTATTGTTTGACAAATGATGTCCTTAAATGTCTTCAATCCATATGTTCTGAACCCTATGATTCGGCCATTTATTTGTTGTTCAACATGTTTTTGGCATAACATTCTAACAGAATTTAAATTTCAAACTATTTCTTATATCTATTTGTTGACCTAGCACCATTTTTTAAAAAATAATTTGAAATTGAAAACAGATATTGTATATTATATATTCCAGTAGAATGTAATAGTTTGTGTTCCTTTCCTTATTTGTCAATGTTTTGTTAATTATATATTTGTGTGTCTCTCTTTGTCTTTCTCTAGTACATCAATGGTGGAAACCTGGAGCAGCTTCTGGACAGCAACAAACACCTGAGTTGGCCCACAAGGGTGAAACTGGCCTGTGAGATTGCCAGCGGTCTGGCCTACTTGCACTCCAAAGGCATATTCCACCGGGACCTCACCTCCAAGGTTAGCTAGACAGGCTAATTAGTCGGTAAGAGGAGAAGCCATAGCTAAAAATAGAACTGCTGGCCTTCTTTGTGTACAACAAAGTAGCATTTCCTGTAGCTATGTACTTTTTTTTTTTTAATCTAATCAATATATTTTTTGATTTGTTATTTATTCTGATGAATGGGAGCTTTAACATGTAGCATAATTGGTTTAGAGACCCACATATTGTCCTAGGCCTGTTTCGTTTTACTCACTAGAGAAGAATACAGTCTATGACAGGGGAAATTTATTAGTCTAGAAAATTTTTATGACTCTTCCTTTGGCTACTTTTGTTGTTTCCATAGTCGAGTAGTTTCAGGTGGCCTAGGACTTTTGAATTGTACTGCACAGTATATGCAAATATTAGTTAGTTTTGACAGCTCATGGTGCAATATCAGTGTTTGGTCCCAGCATAGTGAAGCAACCTCTGTACATAAGACTTGTTGTTGTGTTAAAGACTTATCTGCTCTTTTACTCCTACACCTGACACTGTCACAGTTGGATGTGATAATCTGCACCAGGCAGCTTCTAGTTTTCCAACTTGACCCAGAGCCATGTTGGCATGGAACGGGCAGGGAACAGGGACAGTGTGCACTCTGCTGTACACTCATATTCATTGTCTGTCTAAGCTTATAGTTGTTATATGTAGAATAATAGGGCACAGAGAAATTTAAGTAAGTGAAACATGTTACTGGAAAAACTGAAAAGACAACAAGCACCTAGTTTTGTAGTTGACCCTGAGGGTTAAATTGTGTGGTCATAGCCTTGCTGATATATATAGTTATAGTTCCTCAATTTGATAGAAAGTCCATTTTGCCTATGACTCATAACGCAGTCATGCAACTCAATAGACAAAGCAACTTTCTCTCCTGTTGTAAATATTTGAATTAATGCTGTGTACTGGTTCCAAGCACTGTCCCCTTCAAACTGTAACTTTATCCTATGTTTTAGAGATTATACTGTACATTTTAAAAAGAGCTACATGGTGAAATACCCTTCAATTTTGAAGCTATAAATTCACAAAATGCAAGAAATGCCCACAAATAAGGCAATGACATTTTGACAGCACGTACAGTACATTTTACTACATAGTGCCACATGGTACAAGGACTAAAGGGCAAGGTGGCAGTGTAAGAAACGTATATGTAAACAAAAGGTACATTAATGTACACTGAAGCAGCACGGTAGAGTACGCTGACCCACAATTAAGAACGGAGGCATAGTGAGAGTGTTGTGCACTGGATTCATGTATCATGATTTTGAGTAGAATGATTAGAACATTAACATTCAGCTCAACACAAGTATCTGTGGCTACCAAATGTCATTTTGTTAACTGTCATGTAACACAGCGTTGGTCAAAAGATGTCAACAGTGCATGTACTGTTTTGCACAGTACAATTACTGCTTGGGTAATATTAGTGACCATTGTAACAGTAAATTTCCAAATAGTTCCCTTTAGGGTGAAGAGGAAGAGTCCAAACTTCATAACACTGCATATTGAAATTTCCTGTTAGTTCCCATTTTCTCTGCACAGAGAATGAGAATGTACAGTAAAATAACATCGAAGGCTTAAGTTCAATCAGGAAGTGGATGTTTGGCTGATGTTGCTATGCCACAAAATGTTTTGGTTTTTTTTAATCACTCAGTGTCACAAATTCCTCAGCTAAACATGTGTGATAATAATGATAATGTTTTTCTGTATTTACAGAACTGCCTGATCAAATGTGATGACAACGGCTACACAGCAGTGGTAGGAGACTTTGGCCTGGCAGAAAAGATCCCCACCAATCTGTAAGTTCTCCACTAATTACTCCTCTACATATTGTATATATACCCGGTCCTAGATCTTTATTGGTAATGACCAGGACTTGAATGATAAAAAGAAACCTTTTGGCAACTAATTTCTTTTCCTCTACCTTCCTCACTTAATGAATGCATTCATCCTTTTGATATTAACATTGACTTAACTGAATGTCTAGTTCGACAGAGCTTTGCAGCCTCTTTTAGCTCACTGTTTCGGTTTTTAATGGCACAATTACTCTGTCTTTGAGTCTCAGCTGTTCTCATCAACCCCTGTAGGCCCATAGGTTGTTCACAAACCCATATACACTACCTGCCAATCACCAAACGGTAAACAGACAGCTTCATCAGGCTTCACCAGCAAAACCTTTTGGCCATTTTTGTAGCCACAAAACAAAAAAATATACTGTACTTGGCACTGAAGGCTACATGATAGCTCCAGTATTTTGGTCTATGTAACATAATTGATTGGGTTACTGTTAAACAAAATGTTTTTTTATTTTTTTTTATTTTGTCAATTATTCATCGTTAAGCCCTTGTTATTGTTATGGCTGCACTGCCCCTCATTTATTATCAGGAGTTAATCTTCTCTTTGACACTTTGGAAACTTGTCAGGATGTAGAGTGTCACATCTGGTGCAAGTTATTTTAAATAGCCATAAAGAGAGAAAATGTTTATATTAATCATCATTTCGTCCCTGTCTGCTCTCCGCTACAGTGTTTTTTGTTCCTTTCTGTTTTTCCTGTTACAGCTATTTGTAACTCACTTAAGTGTGTCCCTCCTCCTCATACCAGGTGCAGGGTTATTTATTAACACATGTGTCTGGCACCGACATTAACAGCAGGCTGTATAGTTCACATTCTCAACTTTAGTGTTTTGATAAGGAGGATACTAGCAGTGCAGGGTTTTGGTTTTTTAATACTGCAGTAGCACAAGGGAGGAGAGATGGGATTTTTTTTCTCTTTTCTAAAATGTCTTCAGGAACGGGTTGATACGACTTAGACAAATGATAATCCCTATAATCTTTTTAATCTATGCATGTGTATGTGGGTATGTGAACATGTAAGAATAATGCGCAGAATGTAGCCACACCTAGCATTTTTTTTACTAAGTGCAAAGGTGCAGTCCAACTAAATCTAAGCAGAGCCAAAGCTACTGAACTTAAAGGATTAGATATACAGAAAATCTGAAGTGTTTTTTTTATAACTGACTGAAAGGTAAGACAGCAGTCATTCTCGGCCTGGTACAATTTAAAACTGCAATTATGTGTTAACTAGAAAGCAAGAGGGTAATTTTGAGTGAAAAAGCCAGGGCAGAGTGGGCTTAGTTTTCACATATTTGCACAAATTTTCTGTATCAGCTTCTTTTAGCCAGCAGGTTGTTCATATTAACATTACAGAGGAAGAAATTACTTTAGATGCTCCCACAAATGCACTCAAACTGGCTTTTTTATTAAGTGCTCAACACCTCAACACAAATGCAATAGCGGGCAGGTAATAGAACACCTTGTGATTTTTCTCCTGCTATAATTTTCTCCAGTCTTCATTTACAAACAACACGACCAGGCTCAGGTCAGGCTTTTCTTCCTGGTGATGCACTGGGTCAGGCGAGGATTGTTTCAGACCAGCTTGACATATAAGAGTCTGCTCTGCCTGCATGATTTTAGTACACTATTCAACCAGGAACACAGAGTTCAGGAGTCATCTCAAAGCTTCTGAAGTTTCCCGAATTATCTGGCATAAACGACTTCCTCATTATAATGGATCAAATACGTCAACATGTTGTACATAATCTGTCAAACATTGTGTGTGTGTGTGTGTGTGTGTGTGTGTGTGAAGTGCTGAAGGAGAGAAGCTTTCGGTGGTTGGTTCTCCGTTCTGGATGGCTCCAGAGGTGCTGAGAGATGAATCCTACAACGAGAAGGTAAATTCACCAAGTTTGACCTTTGACCCCTGACCATTGAAGCAGTTTATAGCAAGTAGTAGAATTAGCTGAGATGGTGTGGAAAATAAACTCCAAAAAGATTACATGAGATAAGATTTGATTAGATCAAAGCAAAACACTAATGATACACAGGAAAAGAATGAGTTGGGATGAAGATGCAGAGAGATGAAGATGATGAAGAGAGTTGTATTTCAGACAGGGGAGGTCAGAGAGTTTGGTACAGTTTTAGCAGAAGTTAGGGATCATCACGGAGTTCCACAAATGTTTCACTTTATAACAAACCATGCAGTTTACCAATTTGGAAAAAACAAACCAAGGAGGACAGTTTTGGGTGTTTTCCTGTCTTCATGCGTGTCTATCTGTTTTCAGGCCGATATATTCTCCTACGGTATAATCCTGTGTGAGATCATTGCAAGGGTCCAGGCTGACCCTGACTTCCTTCCCCGCACAGAGGTGACTGCTCGTCTACTTCTCACCTCTTTTTCTGCCCTATCACCTTGTAATACTCCTCCTGCCTGTTTGATTTGTACACAGGTTGATGGGTTGGTGTCCCATAATTCACACCCTGTTTATGCTGTGTAACATTCACATGACTCATAAAGACCCCAAAGGGAGTGCTGAAGTCTGTTTTTTACATTCTCAAAGGATGGGGAGTTGCATTGATCTTTCTTAACCCCCCCCGGAAAAACTGCAACGGACCTTTAATCATTAGCCAATATTTTTGATATTATTATGAATACATATTATAAATGCATAGGTGCGTAAATGTCCCACCACCGGAGAGGACTGACAAGTTTGTTTTTCAAATGTTAAATGCACTGCTCAGTACATTTTATGCTTACAATTTTTTTATAATTAAATTTAAGGGATCCTTATCAAAAAGATGTATGTGTTTTATTTAAAAAAACAAATATCTGTATTGGCCTGGTTGGAGGTTTAAGACTTACAACTACAGTATATAATAGTTGTAAGTCTTCAACCTTCTCATTAGATTTATCTCTGTGTTCTCCTAGTATAGAGAGATATTATTAAAATTTGCCTTTTTGAAACCCAGAGAGACCTTATTTTCTATCACACAGCCTGCGTCATTTAAAATTTCAGTGGACTGATAGAGCCAAATGTTGGCAGTCAGCAGGACCATGTCAGAGGGATTAGTTTGACATGAAGCTGGTTTTGGCAGAAGAGTTGCAGTATGTCAAACATCTGATGAAGCTCTGTCTGTCTCTTGTCTTTATCCCCTTTTTATAATGGTAAATACGAATTTCCTGTTTAACTTTCACGTATCCGAATCTCTTTGTCTCCCTGTCTTCTTCTCCCTCCTGACCAGAACTTCGGCCTGGACTATCACACGTTCCAGCACATGGTTGGAGACTGTCCGCCTGACTTCCTCCAGCTGGCTTTCAACTGTTGCAATGTGAGTCCACCACAGTACTCCTGTCGAATCAGACTGTGTCAGTCTCTGTCCATTAAGACATTACAATATTTTAACAGTCCCTGTCCACTTCTGATAGAGCTGAAGAGCAAACGGCACCAGCCATGTATCTGCTAAAGTTAACGCATGTTGGTCATGTTTTGTCTATCTAAGTGCATCTATAGCAATAAGGTGTTTATGATGAATGTTTCTGTGTTGAGAGACAGAGAGATTTTCTTGGAACTTCTCCAGTTTTATTTTTAATTTCTTAAGTAACTATCATTCCCTTGTTCAGAAATAGAGGGGCAATCTGATTATCGGAATAATCTGATTTAGTTCACTATCCGGAGGGGGGTCCTCTGTTCACTAAAAGCTGGATCAGTTACTTGGCAGACTAATCTTTTCTCAATATTCATTCATTGATTTGTTGTTAAGGTGAGTAACTATTAAAATGAGGAGGATCATTAATTAAATCAAACTGAATCTAATATTTACTTTGTCTTCATGAGATTTTGCCAGTTTAGTTTTGCTCACATCATAATCACTGGAGTGGAATTGTGATTGTTTTTCCCCTCTCTGACATAATTACAAACCACAGAGGATGAGGGCATTAAAGATTTTGGAGCACCCTGCTGATTGATCCTATATTGGCTCCCTCCATCTCTTCTCATCCTTTTCTTCCTTATCCTCCATCCAAGCCCATCCAATTTCATTTTCTTAATAGTCAGTTTTATGGTTTCTTTCTAGCATCTAATTTCAACCCCCTTGCGCTTCTGTGTCAGCTGTATGTCTTCATCTTTTAGCCACTTTGTTTGTCCTCTGTCTTGTTTTTCCAGCTGTTCTTTTTCTCTCTTAGCAGAATATACCTTTTCCCCCGTCCACACCATCTATCTACCTCTCCTTATTCCTCCCAATTTTGTTTTTCTTCCTCCTTCCTTCATCTTCATCTTCAGTCCCTATTTTGCTAATTTTCCTCACTTTTAAATCTTTTCAATAAAGATGCTTTATGTACATCTTTAACATTAGCATATCACTGAATACCCAGATATTTTTTCTATAGACATCTGAAAATGTAACTGAGCCCACATTTTGCTTAAGTCCTATTGCTTCCAGTTGCAAAGAGGATCTTTGCTTCTTCATTCAAACATGTTAAGGTGATTTTTTTACTCAGGCTTTTCTTTTGTGCCACTATCTGCTGTGAAGTGTCAATAAAAGACATACAGCAATCTCCCTTTCTGCCATAAAGCAATATAGCACATTTCCTGGAAAACCAACTAAAATACAACGTCAACACTTGTAGAGTCATCAGCTCTGGTCTTGTTTGTTTATGTAAATTATTACAATGTTGAATAATTAACATGGTAATATTTTTTATGTTTAAATGTTACATGTAGCACCTTTTTTTTAAATGGATAGTAATCCTATTGGTGTATGTTTTCCTTTTCCTTGATAATAATCTGATGAGTGCAGTCTATCCCTGCTTCCATGTTACTGTATAGAAATCTCATCCTCTCCATGTCTCCATTTTTTTTCCTCCCCCAGATGGACCCGAAACTACGTCCGTCCTTCCCCGACAACGTCAGGCACCTGGAGGAGATTCTCGCACGCCTTAAGGTTGAAGAGATGGAGCACGAGTGTGTCCCACTCAGTGGGGACAACGACAAGAAGACCATACCCAAAGGTAACCGCTGCTGTGATTTGTCATTTCAGCTTTAGCTTTGCAGTCAATAAAAGTCTAATTTTGTTTACAAGAAGATGCCTGTAAATTCCTGTAAAAGAAGTTGGTAGGAAGGGAAACTGTAATCCAAGCAAGGCAACAGAAACCTGTTTTACATCCTTCTCCTGGCCTCCCTAGCCTGCCACCCCTCTTTACTACTGCATACAGGCTCTGCTTGTATTCTTATCTAGTCAGACTGCAAACCGGTCAGCTAGTCAATTTTTATGCAACCAGAAACTTCTCTCCTCTCCTAACACCAGTTCCTCTTGCAAAGCACACTGTTGATTCCGCGTTTGTCCAGTCAGTTACAAGGATACTGTTTACATGGTCCACACCCAAACATACAACCAGGTTTGTTCGCTTCCTGTTTAGTCTGACAATCAGTTTGTGAGGAGAGCAATATCCATATTTCCACACCAATATCTGTATCCCCTGTTCTTTGCACCCCAGTCAGTTCTTCAAAAAGCAAAGTTTAATATGTTGTAACATTTATCTGAGTATCCGTATCCCACTTCAAAGAGGAGGAAAACTGGTCTGAGACCAACATTCCTATTTTGAGATACTTGATCCACGCAGGCCCAGGTTTCACTTCTAATTTGGTCAAGCGCGCAGCCGCCTGCATGTCTGTCCATCACGGAGTCAGGAGGCCGTAATGTTTTTGTTTGGGCAAGCCAGACAAGCTCCTTTTCCTCAGTACTACAGCGTATGAAGGCGGAGAGCACGAACATATGACGTCACAGGCTGCAGGAGCGATTTATACTGAGTGACAAACGTGTTTTCTCACATCTGGTGTTGTGTTGTAAATCTAGATGAAGCTAACAAGATTCATATAACACAGCCTGGGCCTGTTGTGTAAGGAATGTCTCTTATTTAGCTATTATTGTGTGGAAAACATGGCCTGGACCAGACAGTTCTCACTCCTCGTCTGCTGTCAGTTGTTACAGTTGTTATGTCATGAACTTCTTCTGCTCCCTCCCCCTCCGCCCCCCTCTCTTCCAGCTCCCCCTCTCTGTTTACCTGATAACATCAGCATTTCCTGAAAACCAGGATCGCCTTCATAGTAGGAAATATTTCTGTTGCATGACGATGTTTTAGCCAAATATTTTTGTAGAGCCGCTTATTTTGGTCCTCGTGGGTGACATGAGTAACACTTTCAGATATTTCCTGGCATAAATGAGATACGTGATTACTCAGAAGTGCAACAATACTTTGAGATTTGAGAGGAGGATAAAATAAGATGTTTTCTTGGTTAGCTCACGTGTATCATCTTTGGGAATAAGTGATTTTTGTGAAGTAGGGAAATGACTATTGATGTGCTTTCTCTCTTTCTCAACAATGTGATCGATCGCCTCAAACTGAGACATGCATTTTTTTTTATCCCTGTTTCTGTCATCCTCAAATTCTTCCTTTCATCCACTTATTTTTTCCTGCTGCACTTATTAAAGTTTACAGGGATGTTAAGATCCAACCACACTTCAGAGGACATTTCTGTGAAAGAAATCTCATCCAGTGCCTGTGAAAACATTTGAAGAACAGGGATTTAAGGAACTCATGGCTATGTGCTCCATGCAGGATTTAGCCTGTATTGCCACCTAGTGGTTACATTAGATTCTCTATTTTACCATCACAGCACTATTAATAAGATATGACAAAATTACTGTTTTTTTTCTCTCCAAAAAAGATGGAAGATACACCTTTAGATCCCCAAATTTTACTATCAAATTTTATAGTTTATATAGATTTTATACTAAATGTGTCACAAAAACCTATCTGTCTCTTTGTTCAAGGTGAGAAGACCCAGGGCTTCAAGCGACTGAACCCTCTCGGTTTCCAGGATGGTAAAATCCCTCCGAAATCACCCCGCCCCCGGCGAAACATCTGGCTCAGCCGCAGCCAATCAGACATCTTCTCCTGCAAACCAGGAAGAAAAGTAAACGTCCAGGACCCTTACTATAACCCCCCCACCGCTCAGCGAGCCTCCAAGGTCCACAAGATCAACCCGTTCACCGCCCGAGAGGACCTGTGTGGGGGCAAGATTAAGTTCTACGATGTGCCCAGCAAGTCCGTCTTCTCGCTGGTGTTTGACCTCCACTCACCTCCGGGGAGTGTGTTCAGTAACCAGCTGTCTGCTCATGGACCTGGAGGACCCCAACAGGGGGCGTCTTACTACTGGCAGCAGCTGCCAGGCAGGCAGTGTCACTCCTTACCAGTGTCCCCCCAACTGCCCCGCTCCGAGATCTTCCACCTCGCTGCTGCTGTTAGCTCCAATAACAACGGTTCTGTTACCTGTAACTCCAGCCAGCTCTCCACAACGCTGCCAGGTGAGTTGTCTGCTGAGGATGTCCTTTCAGCAAAATGTTTAATGATGATTAATGTGTGAAAAAATAAAAATAGTTACCCTCGCAATGAGCTTAAAACATGTAACCGCAGTCCGACATTATTTGGCGTTTAAAAATGGGAATGCACCTGATTTCATTGTTCATGGTTGTTGGTTTTGCATGTAAATTTTTTTTTGGCAGTTGGTACAAGTGGGAAGCTGTTGCAGGAACTAAACTACAGGTACTGATTTTTTTCAACTCTTATCACTCGAGTGAATACCCAACAAATCTACAAACCTCTAATTAGACAACTTGTCATTACTCCTACTAAGTTACTTATTATGTTGAGTTCAGTTAAAAAAAAAAAGGGAACATTAGAAAATAAGCATTATTCGATCTTTATTTTGTCTCTCTGCTAACAAAATTGAACTATTGTAAAGTTCTTAATATCATTGCTTTATTCTATTAAAGTGGAGTAAAGAAATTACTTATATATTATATTATAATAAAAGTAATATAAAATAAATAAATAATCAATACCAGAGGTGATGATAATGTGTCTTTTGTTCACCACCTTACCACACGCAAATCTACAGTTTGGTAACACGCCAACCTGCACCCCTTGTACCAACAATCATGCATTTTTTCAAAGTGTATTAGAGAAAGGCAGAGACTTCTCATTCTGCAGAAACAGAGTTTTTATTTTTCTTGTTCCTGATAGTAAAGTGATGCAATTGTATGCTTGTTTCCTGTTGTTCATGTTTTTGTTTCCTTCTGTTACCTGGTTTGTTTTAGGTTATTAAATTGACTCAAATGTATAAGTAAGTACGTTGCCACAGGTTAGGTCAACATTAATCATTTACCAGATTAGATAATAATGGTTCCTGTTTTGTTTTTTTTACCTTTCTTTTTCTGCTTTTTCTTTTTCCTCTACCTTTCCATTTCTCTTCCCATCCTTAATTTTGTTTTCTCATTTTTCTTTCCCTTCCTCTCTTTCCTGTTTCCCCATATTTTCTCTCTTTTTCTCTCTCAGCAACTAACTCCCGATCTGACGCAGGCCTGATGGGAAATGACGTCCGACAGAAGGCAGCGCTGAGCGTCTGGGCGAAGAAGTACGTCGTGGTCGAGATCCCACCTTACTGCAGGCAGAGAGGAGGGGAGGAGGACGGAGAGGTAGAGTGGAGGAAGGAGGGAAACGAGGAGGACGAGCTTGGGGAGAGCTGGTCTCCGATGGTCCCCAGCGGTGAGAGAGACAGTGGAGAGGCGATGGACTGCTCCAGCAACCTGGAGGAAGAGGAGGAACGACAGAGAGGAACAGACACCTGCCCCATGTAACACACATGTAACACACAGAGGAGGTGGTGGATTTGGACAAGAGAGGGACTTTTACTCCTGGATGGAGGACATGGAAGGAGTGGGAACTAGTTTTTAAAAGTAGACTGACGGACTGGACACATTTCAAAGTTTTTTGAAAAATAAAATGTAAAAGGTAAAAAAAAAAAAAAGAAAGCACTTGATTTTTATCTTTCAAGTGAATTAATCACATGTTGATTAATAAATCAAGCAAACCAGAGAAATAACTATCTTTCAAAGATGGTGTCACCCAGGTGTGGCAGGACAAGTCTCCATTTAGCACAAAAATAAGGTTTCATCAACACAATGGACACTCGACATAGAGATTTTTTTTTTGAGAATGTTGTTTATATTTAATATTGTGAGATGATGTAGATTTTTCTCCTTTAAAGGTTTCTTATATTAGGTGTTTTGTCTATGACAAGGGGTATTGAAGATCCCTTGTGTTGTATATGTGTGTTTAAAAATCAAAGCTTGTGTTTTGATACTTTTCCCCTCGTGTTCCTTGTTAGGCAAGTGTGTATACTAAATCAAAAAAATCCCATATTTTTCTGACTAACGAGACAGTGCGCTGATATTCACAGGAGAAAATTAGAGGTGATTTATAATAATTGGGTGCCTGACAACAACACTCATGAGACAGACGTTAAATCATCCTAGCAACCCCAAACTAGACTGCGGTGGTAAAATATTTTATACCAGCAACAAGTTTCCTCCAACAAATTCACAGGGAACTCTGCCTAGCAACAGCGAATGTGAATTTAGAGAGGAGATGGTCAATCTAAAAACCCCAGAGGTCAGTTTGTATTTGTCCTAAAAGGTCATCACTGTCAATCACTCCATGACTGTTGTGTTGCTTTTATGAGCTCTTAAAGGGCCATACTGGTGATTTTAAAAGTGCAGCAGTTTCTTAGTCACTTGATGACGTAGCTGTCTTTTTGTTTGGTCAGAGGCGCTGTAAAGCCGAACTAACACCATTCAACAGTCAAAGCAGAGCGTTCACAAGCAGTGTTGTTGAGACATCAGAACACAAACTGTAGGCAAATATGGATGTTGTAAAAAGGACCTTTTCAAGTTGTTGCATTTAAAAGTTGCCGCTCGAAAGCCAACATTCAAACCTCAGATGTCTGAGTTTACTTGAATGCACCGTAAGTTTTCAAAACAGTCACCTCTTGCAACTGTTTTAACACACAGTGACAATGAAACAAGTCTAAAGCAAGACTATGTAACTTTTGAAAGACAAAATAACACAATCTTCCTTTTACAAATGAAAATTTGAATTCATAATAAAATAAAACGCACCCTCACTCACTTCAATACACTCAAATTTAGCTGCTTTAGCCTTACTTGGTCTGGTGTGACCACTAGCTTATGGTGGCTAAACTTTAGATATTGTTGTGTAACTGACATTTTTGAGTCATTTTGTTGATTTTATCTCCTTTTGCTACTGTTAAGTGCAACACACACCACCTAGCAGAGTTTTTTTTTTTTTTTGTCAATATAGTTTCCAAGGGCAAAAATGTACTTTCACCTAGAATGTTTTCATTGAAGCAACTCACTTCATCTTCAGAAATGAATTGAAATTCAATGTGCAATCATACTGTAATTGCCACTTATGGCCACAGTGGCCGCTGTTCTGCAAAAGTTGCATAGTCTGGCTTTAAGGTAAAGACTGACATTTATAGAAAGTAGGAGCTCCCTGAAGACGGGAAATCAATCTAATGTCAGACATATAATAAAGACAAGCAGTTATGTGAATTAGTCATGAACTATGTACAACAAAAAGATAATTCACTGTCAAAATGCTGCAAATATGTCCTAAAACAGTGTTATGAAACATCAGCGATGAATACGCCTTACAGATCTTCCAACAAGTTGCCATGAGCTCATTGTTTCAACGTGATGCTGCTGCTGAGATGAAGAGAGGCTTTCCTGGTCTGACTATGCAGTGTATTCAGCCTGCTATCCTCAATTTGCACTGGCCTGTGTGTGTAAGAGGAAGTGGTTAAAATGAGTGTGCGTTTTTCGAGCAATAATTTTAGTTAACCCCCACAAAAACCCACGAGATTTAACTCCATCTCAACTCTAGTGTCTTAAAGAAAAAAGAAACCGGCGAACTTACCTAAAAACTCAAAAGACGCATCAGTTAATGTAATAATTTTACTTAAAAGGAGCACCTGGTCTTTCACTTCTTTCCATTCAGATGAGTGGAAAACTAAACATATAAAAATGTTTGCTCTATCACAAATGATTAGTACTAAATACATTTTCTTTGAATTGGAGCATATTTCCTGTAAATTGCCTTCCAATCTGAAGCTAGATGTCTCACAGCAAGAACTTTGAAACACTCCCTTATGTGGTTGCTGCTAACACTTGGTTCAATGTGTGGTCACATGACATTTTCAACTTGTATTAACCTACTCCAGTGAATATCTGAAATAGACTTTGTGTTTGATCCACGTTGCTGCGCTTCATAGACGTGGAAAAGGTGAGATTTGACAGAGTGTGTGACAGGTTGGTGTAAAGGCATTTCCTCTTCTTTTATCATCTCACTGGTAAACCGTTTTCAGTGTTCATCTGAATGTGTTCAGTGTACAAATTAAATGACTGTTCTGAAGTTGGATATATGTTTGTTGAACCGTGTTTGCCTCTGCTCCAGCACGTCCTCGTGATGCTCCGTTACATTCTGCTGATCTCTTCAATAGGAACTAAAATGCACTTGTACAGCGTTTCCCTCCGAACAACTTATCACTACTTTTCTATGCAACGAATGTGACTTTTATGACACTGTTTTACAGTATAAAGGATCTAATTTGATATTTATGAGAAATTATTTTTAATGTCTTACCTTTGTATATTTGTGTAAAATGTTTGTGTTACTTGCTTTGATGAATACAGATTGAGATGTTTTTTTGCTGATCGAATAACAAAGCTGTCCTTGCGAGAGAGTTTTGCTTGTGTTTGTCTTTTCTTCGGTGCGATTTAACTTAAAATTCAGAAAAGCTCAGACAGCCTGGACTTAAAAAGTGTGAAAACTTTTTGCTTTCAGATTTGATTTGAAGTTGTGAGACTGAATTCGTCAGGTGGACAGTTGGTGTCAAAAGATCCAGTCTTTACATCCTTAGCGTCTCAGCTCTCTGGTCTCTACAGGTTGGTTGCAATAAGAAATGTTACACTGGTTTTACTCAGGCAAGCCTAACCCCAGTTTGTTCCTCTCACGTCTCCGAGCTAAGAATCCATTTTCTGAAAGATAAATCATGGGCGAATAAATATTGTCTGCTGCAGAATAAAAAGTTCTGACAATTTGCTAATCCAAAAAAAGAATGTGACATACCTCCTTGCTTATTTTGTACTAAACAAAAAAAAACCATGTTATTTTATTATGTATGAAATAAGGGAAAACAACATTGATAAAATATATCTGATAACATTTAAAAATTTAGTTTGACATAGTACAAATCAAGCAACTTGAATGTTATGATAGTTACGGAAGCCGAGAACGGCCGTACTTTTTTTTTAATGCTGTTATCGTTATTTCAAGAAAAATGAGCTTTGTTGTCCCGAGATAACGAGATAATCAACCCGTTATCACGAGAAAACAAAGGTTGGTTCCATTTTATTAGCCTACTTATAATGTTTATCAGAGATCAAAAGTGCCTGTAGCAAATGTCAGATCAAGGAGTGCCCTAACCATTATTGATCATGGCATCAGACTGTACTTCAATCAAGGTACAAAACTAAAACAGGCAGAAATTGCATTGTTTTTTTCTGTTAAGAGATCACATTCAGATCAGTCCTTGTCATTTAACCCATTATCACGAGAAAACAAGTGTTATCACGAGATAACGAAATAATTAACTTGTGATCTCGAGATAAAGGCATTTAAAAAATTAATTGCAAGCACGGCCATTCTCGGCTTCCGTAGATGATACATTAAGAGGCACAAACTGGGGCTAAGTTTAGCCTCACTTGTGCTCATAAACTTGTCTAACTTTATTAAGTTTTTGCCAGACTGACATAATTTAGAGATAAGACAGTGCAGACCTTTTCCTACAAGTCTAAATTGCCATGCAATGATAAAGTAACTGACCAGATTTAATGCAGACTTGACCTACAATGTGATGGATTGCTCAACTTAAGAAAGTTTCAAGACTGCTAAGGGATTTTTATATCAAGTGGAAATAAATAGAAACAAAAATACATTGAGAAATATGAAACTATACGTATTGCATAAATACATTTACCTAATTCATGGTCCTGGGGCCTTTGTTGCACATCCTTCCCCATCTCTTTCTCCCCTCATTTCCTGTCATCTCTACTGCTGGCTGTCTAAAAAATCTTTTGTCTTCTATAGTTCCCCTCTAGCGTGTATACAATTGTAACATGGGGACTGCAGGCCACCTGACATTGTTTTGTTCACACGTGTTGAAAATGAATTTGAATTTACTTTAATTAACTGATATTTTTAATTTGTGTATCATTCATATTCCTGTCTGTGTGGAGGAGTGTCCTGATGTGCATCATTGTAGGTCACAACATGTAAAACAAGTACTCTTACAATATAATGTGACAGAATGACTGTTGGTGCTTTTCCAAAGATATTTATACACATTTTAGGAAATACAAATATTAGCAAGATTGACTACCAAAGTAGTAAAGGTATTCATTGTTTGTTTAACTCACTTATCAGACAAACCTTTCAAAACAGTAAGATACACATTTAAATTTAAAGGACCATCCCAGTGGCATGTGTTGGTCCATTTCCCACAGATCGGTTACACTGACCATTTATTGTGTTTAGAAAATGTTATGTATTTTTCCTCCAGTTTCAGGCAGCCATGGGTTTAAATTAAATTCTGAACATATATTTTTATGTTGTTATATTGTTGTGAGGTAACACAGTGAAGTGAGTCCACTAACTGTTTTATACTGTACAGAAAAGAAAGGAAACTAGAGCGGTAGGAAAAATACTCTGAAAAAAAAGCAAACATTTTGAAGTATACATGCTCAGTAGTTAAACTTGCAACCACGCTGGTATGGCCCTTTAAGCTAAATTATGGTATAACGATTGGTCGGTTTCATTATATCAATATTATATCACATATTGTATTATTTTATATTAAAAACAATTTTAAAAAACGAAGCAGTTTTATCAATATATTGCCTAGCTCCAGTTAAACACTTGGAGTTTTTAAAAAACATGAAATGTTTCTTGACGTTACTAAACACAGGACTGTTTAAAATAAAACCCTGTAAAGTCAGTGTGCTGTTTTCTGATGGGACTTCAGACTGGAGCGCTGGGTGAAGCACTTCCCACACAATGAGCACTCGTAGGGCTTCTCTCCGCTGTGGACCACCGCGTGTCTGATGAGGTTGCACTGTTTGGTGAAGCTCCTGCCGCACTGCAGGCAGCTGAACGGTTTCTCCCCCGTGTGACTCCGCAGGTGCTCTTTGAGCTGACTGAACCTCATGAAGGTTTTGTCGCAGTACGTGCAGCTGAACCTCTTCTCGCCGACGCCGGACCTCCAGGGCGTCCTCATCCTCCTCGCCAGCCCGAAGCTGCCGCGGCTGTGCCCACAGAAAGAAGAGGCTGCTGGGTTTGTCGCCGTCAAATCCTCGTTTTGGCTCCCCGTGTGAGGCACAGAGTCTCTGCACTGATGCTGTGATTGCTGAGGAACCAAGCACTGATCCATGGTGTTAATCTGAGACAAAGCATTGTGTCCTTCCTCTGGTTGTGGTCTCTTACATCCAAACGTTCTGGCTCGTCTTTTCACTCGCGCTGCACTCACCACGACTGAGTGTGATTTCCCTACTGAGTGAATTCGGGGCACCATGTCTTCCAAATGCAATCCACTCTGCGATGGGAACATGGAGGGACTTGGCTCAAACTGTTGCCCAGCATACAAGAAGCTTGGATCAACAGCGTCTCTGCACAGATTGGATGACCACAGCTGTCCGTCACCTTCCTCTTTCACAAACCCGTGGGCTGAATCAAGAGGTGCTGCGTTCTCATCGGGCTCTCCCTCTCTCTCGTGTTTCACTATGAGTTCTGCCACCTTTTGGTTTCTGTTTGACTGCTGCTCAGGGAAAGTGTCGTAGCCGTCTGTTGGGGGAACCAGAGATCCAGGGTTTCCCGGATTCTCAGCTGAGTGGTGACGCTCTACAGAGCTGTCAGTCTGGGCAGGTTGTGAGGCTTCAAAACATGGTGGCTGCTCGGCTTCAGAGACTAAAGAAAGCACAGGAACCACACATGATCTTAAAAGTAGAGGTTTTCAAGCTCTAAGTCTAACAAATCTCTTATCAAATCTTTTATAATCGCCCCTCTTTTTTAGTTACCAAAGAACAATGTACTAAACATCATTTAAATAGCACAGCAATTACAAGTTTTAGTTGTAGCTGTAGTTCTTAAATATTAAATTATTTAAAAACGTGTTGTGTAAAATTAGGAAAACCTAAATGGGCTTGGTAAGGGATTGGAAAGGACTAGCATTCAATACACAGATTCATACTGGATGCAAATTCAATAAAATTCTGTCAAACCCCAACCCTAGCCTCCAGGTCGCCACCAAAGCAGGACTAGCTCTTACTGAAATCCAAAAACCCAAACACAACCAAGAGCAACTGGACCAGAACCTGAACTGACCTCTGAGAAGATGAAAGACGGATCAAACACAACCTGCACTCAGTTTAAACCTGAATTTGTTTGGCTCCAGTGGTTCCAACAAACCCAAGTTATGGAAAAACATAAAAGTATGACACTTGCTGGTTGCTAATGTGCTGCCTCCAGTTTGTTTGTAGCTTTCACAGTGATTTTGGTGAATGAACATGCTAAAGTCACACATCACGGTTGTACTTTGATTGGCTGACTGTTGCTCATCATCGGTTAACAGCAACTATGATTGGTGCCGTTGTGGAGGTCCATGTGACTTGCGCAAAATAATGTGTAGTAATGGTGGTGATGGTGATATTATTTGAGCTTGGGTACTGTGACACACTATTTTACACCTTCTTATGATCTGTTTTAATAATATAATTAATTTTCTTTTCTATTCTTCTTTAATTTACTATTTAGATATTATTTATTTATATGTCTTCTTATTTAATCTTATCTTTTGGTGGCCTTAACCAACTTGGGTGATGGGTGGGGAGGTGAGGGTGAGTGCAGGGTTCATACAAAGTCTTGAAAGTTTGGAAAATGCTTAATTTTACCTGTTATGTTTTCAAGGTTAGGAATATGCTCGAATTCGAATATACTCCTTGAAAAATGCTTGATTTTCAACAT